>JAODAL010025951.1:0-57653 GCA_025379985.1 Phyllomedusa bahiana
TGTAGATTGTAAGCATTGTGGGGGTTCTCTTTCCCCTATGCCAGTTGTTAGTCATTTTTGTTGCTTTTTTAAAATTTGTCAAATTTTTTTCCAGGCAGAAACATCAGGAGGAGTTTTTAGACAGAGGGAATATCAAACAAGATGGATGAATCTAAGAATTCTGATGATCGTGTCCTTCAAAGACTTTTTCTGCCGCTGGAGAAAAGATATCATCAAGCATGAGATGATTTACTTTTAAAAATCAGATGGAAATGACAATGAGAAAGTGGTGAATGTGTCCTTCAACTGATTATATCGCTTCACTTCTACAGCAAGTGGAAAAAATGGATATTCCATTATTAAAAAAATCTGATCAGTAATAATCACAATGATTTAACAATAATAAAATATTATTGTATGTGACATTTTTAGATTTTCTTTCATGGGTAACAGATTGGACAAGATTATACAGAGGGTTCAAGAGGCAGCTGCACCAGGGAATCAAACATCTTGGGGACATGGTTCTACTAATCTAGCTGTAAAAATCACAACAGGATCTGGAGAGCCAGTAGTCTGACAGATACCAAGGATCCTTTAGCTTGTAGGTCATGGGATAATTGTAGCCTGTGGTCTCCAAGGCATGTACTTTTCGACAAGCAAGTAAGTTACACTGTGATGTCTGCTAGATGCTAACTTGAATACTAGGAGTAACTAAGGAGGTCTGATTGACTTATGTGTAGAGAGCCATATCCATGTACAGCCTGCTCTTCTGAATGTGGCTGCAATAGGTAAGTTGGGGTTCAGAGCCCAAAGATAGAATTGTTTTTGCCCAGGGCCTCAACCCACCTGAAATGAGAAATAAGAACTGAAGAGCCCTAAGGATACAGCAGAAAATAACCACATTTGGAACTGGAAGCCAGTTATTTTCTGCTATGGAGAATTCTTATACATTTCATTCATTGATATAACATGTTCGAACCTATTAAATGTATGACTTCTGCATGAGTGAACATGTGTCCTTAACAGATTTATAATGAGCCTTTATGATCTTTTCCCCCTTTGGGCCCAAAGAAGGGTAATATGACGGGGAGTCTTAGGGAAACCCTTAAAAGGTTCCACTTTTGCAAAATTTTCCAAAATTTTTCAAGATTTAAACATTAATAAAAGCTGAATTTTAAAAACCTTAAAAATATTTCTGTGTAAAATATTTTTAATATATATATTTTTATATAATATATATATTAAAAATATTATATATATAAAAAATATATATATATATATAGGGCCCCTTTTTAAAACCCAAGGGGACCAGTCTTTCCCCAATTTTTTCTCAATAGCTCTTAAATGAAAATTTGCTTTTAGAAATTGACCCTCCTCATATTTCTAGAAACCCTAGTTAAAAGCGACATGACAATTTTCTGGATTAAAAAATAAAAAGAAGAAACCGAAAAAGGAGTGCGTATGATAATTGGTTTCAATATAAAATTTTAAATTTTACTTACAATTTAAAATTTTGTATGGGCTAAGCAAATTTAAAAAATAAATGAGACCCTACATAGGTGCCAAAAATTAGAAAATTTGGTGCACTAAGAAAACTGTAGACCCCAAGGTGTCAAAAAGGGGGTTTCCCCAACCCGGGTTTTACTCTTTGAGCCTCGCCCGATTTTTTACACTATACAAAGGTTTTCATCTTTTATCGAGTATGGGGCAATATATAATAGGGAAAACTTTATTTTTTCTACACTCCCCATTTTGGGAAATATTTTTTTCCATTTTTAGATTATTTAACATCACTTCAATTTTGGGCCCCCGAAAAGACCCGGGTGGGGTCGAAAATTTGGGAATTGAAGGGTTTACTACGTAAGGGAAAAATTTTTTAGTCACAAAGGGGTTTGGGCCCCATACCGGGGTTGGGGGCCCCCTTTTCGGGGGGGTGCTTAAGAGTCAACAAGGTTTTTGGGGGGACCCCTTTTGACTCGCTTTTAGTCTACAATTTTTCTTTTAAATGCCCAATTCTATTTTTGGCACCTATTTAGGGGTCTCATTTATGTGTTTTAAACTTAGCCGCATATATTTTAAATTTTGAGTAAAAGTTTTAAAATTTTTTATTGCACACATTTAAACATAGCCCCTCTATTTTGGTTTTTTTGTTTTTTTGCGATGGAATTTTAATTTTCCTGATTTAAGGAGATCAAAGGGGTTGGTTTTTTTTTTTATTTGGGTTTGAAAAAATGAACCCGCAGCCTGGGGGAATTAAAACTTTAAAAGGCGAGCTTTTCCTTTCCCCGGCTTTGGTCTTTGGTACAGAAAAGAATTTCTGTTTTCCCAGCTATAACCAAAACCCAAACCCGGTTTAAACCCTGGGTGACTAGGGGTTGCCGTGAAAATTTTAAACCCGGTATACTACTTTTTTTTGTCTTTGTTTTGGACTTCCCCCCAAGTAAAAACTTCCCAAAAACCCCCAAAAATTTTTAAACGTAGACCCCTAATTCGTAGCGTTCTTACTTCGAAAAGAAACCCTTTTGGGGGGCACCCCAACTTTAAAAATGTTTTTCACATTTTTGCACCTGTCATAAAATGTTTTAATTCTTTGGGCTTTGTGGGAACCCAAAAAGGGAAGATAGACTAATTTAAATTTTAAAACACTTGACCTAAAAAGGGGGCAGGGCACAGAAACCCAAAGGAAACACAGCTCAGAAATGTTACAGGTTTTACATAGTGGAAAATAAAATTCAAAAAATTTTTTTTGGCCAACTCTTTAAAAACTTGGCCAAAAAACCCGCTTTTCTCTTTTGAGGGGCAAAGGTTTTTTTAAAAAATAATTTCCAACTTTTACAGTAGGAAAGTGGAAAATTTTGAGGGACAAAACGGGGCCCCCCCATTTTTTGGGGAAACCCTTTCCCCCTTTTTAAAAAGCCACTCCCACTCCAGTTAAATGTGTTAAAATTTCTCCCGGATGGAAGCTAATTTTAAAAATTTTTTTACACCCAGGGTTTCCTGGATGTTGGAATTTGCCATTCAGGGAAAGGAGAGCTGGAGGGACAGCTAAACTGTATGAAAACCCAAAAAACCTTTTAAAACTTCAAAAAACTTTTTCCCCCCTACAGTTTTTATACATGGGAAAATACCAGTGGACAAAAGGCCCTTTCAAGGGCATTTATTGGCTACGTGTAGTTTTAAAAATCTTTTAGGGGCTTTACCCGGGGACGTTCCCCCGGGGATGGAAAATTTTTTTTTCCCCTTTTTTTCTCCATCCTGTCCCGACCCAACATGATGATTCCCTTTTTACCACAAATCTCCCTCAAAATTTACCACACCAAAAAACCCCCCCTCTTAAAAATTTTATTTTTTCACACTTCCCCCCCCATAGCCCAAACCCCTGTACAAATTCCCCCTTGGGTGATTGGGGGGAAGGGTTTTAAAAATGGGGTGGGGGTTGTTTTTTTGTGTTGTCCTTGGATGTATTAAAATAAAGGGGGGGGAGTGGTGGGAAGGGGAGGGGAAAAGGCATGGGTTACAATCTCTTTTTGGGGGGCATAGGACCTTCCCCCTGGAGATTGGTGCGGCTGTGCCCGCCCTCCCCAGAATCCATATTGTGCACCCCCATATTGCACCCCGTACCCTGCCACCAAAGATCATTGGGAAGGGAAAGCAGGACAAGGGGTTTAGTAAATGTAATTTTTTTTTTTAAATTTTTTTATTCATACAGGTTTCCCCTTTTGGGCTAAGCCAGGGCTCTGGTTTTTGTTTTGGGCCAACGTTGGTTTGAAATTTTTTAATAAAATGGGAAAGAGGGTAACGTGGGGGGGTTATTTAAATAAAAGTTTTTGGGGCAATGTTGTGTTTTTTGTTTCCCATTTAATTCCAATTTTATAATGGGGGTAAATTGAAAGACACCTCTCCATTAAATAGCCTCAGGCTTTGGGGTCAGCCCCCAGTAGTTTTTTTTTCACCCCAAGGCTGACATAAAAAACCCTGTCATATTTTCCCCATTTCCCAACTCCCAAGGGGAAATGGGAAGAGCCCGGGGAAACCTCAAAGCAGATCCTTTTAATTTTAATTGGGCCGCTTTTGGGGCGGCTTGGTGGTTTTTTTTTGAGGGGAAGGGACCAGTGCTAAAGAACCTTCCCAAATCTGATGGTATCAGGCTGCGCTTTTCAGTTTTTCCTTGACTGCTTATTGGGGAAAATTTAAAGGGGCCCCATGTCCCTTTTTTTTTTTTTTTTTAAATCTTTTTTTTATTGGAATCCTAAATTGGGGAACCCCCATGTAAATTTATTACAGTGGATGTTGCCCAAGTGCAGATTTTCAATAAAAAAAATTCATTTTCAGAAAAAAAAAACTATGTGGGGGTCCCCCCATTTTCCATAAACCCGCAAGGTAAAACCGGCCCGCGCAGCCTGAAACTTTTGGGAAAGGAAAAAACTATCGAAAATGGTAGCTTCAATTTTCATACCTTTTAGAATTTTAAACCCCAAGATTGATAAAAAAGGGTTTCTTTCTCTAATTTAGTTTGTTTTTTGCTTCATTTGGGAAAAGGGTGGATTTTTGGGGGTGTCAACAAAAAAAAATCAAAGAACAAACCCCACAAAACATTGCTGGAGAACAAAAACTGTGGGGCCCAAAGTTTTTGGTTTCCCGGCCCAAACGTTTTTCCCGGGATTCTTAAAAAATTTTGGGGTTTTGAATCCCCTACTTGCAGATCAAATAACACTTTTACATTATTTTATGATTGCTTCCCGGGGCAGAATGAGTCTTCCAATAAGGGCAATGCAAAAATGTTAAAGGCTAGAAAAGACAATATTGGTTGAAGGGGCAAAACCAAAACTTTTTAATAGTAACCTTTGGCCCCCCCTTTTCAAATAAATGACCTCATTTTGGGAAAATCTGGGGGGACAACCTTTAACATCAAGTTCTTTTATGGGTCCTCCAAACCCCACAACCCCCCGGCAAAATGTGGGATCAGTCGGTAGGCCAAAAAAACTGGGATTAACCTACCAGGGGCCGTATTGAATTCCCTAGTTGTTACCCCCGGGTATAAGTGGTGGGCATAAAAAAATTTTGGGGAAATTTTGTTTAATTTTCACAAAATTTTAAAAAATAAAACCACTTATAGACATCAAACCCGCTAGATTTTTTGAAAAAAGTAAGGTTTGGGCAGAGCGACCTCAGGTAGTAGGTATTTGTCCATGGGAAATTTATTGTGATTTTCAACAGAAAACCTGGCAAGGCCTGTTCCAATTTTCCCGGGCAGGGCTTTACCAGTTCTGGGGGAGGCCTTTTTAACTTTTTTCCCTTTAAAAACAAAGGGTTTCTAAAAAAATGTTCTTTTACCCCCCGGCTTTAGGGAAACCTAACCTTTGGAGACTGGTAAAAATGTGTGTTTTTTTGGTGGCGGGTAAATAGACCGGATTGAAAGGACTCCCCTGGTGTTGAGTTATGACAAAACAGCCCCAAGGTTTATGTTGTGAAATTGAAGAGTAAAGCGGTAAGAGTATTTTAAAAATAAAATCCCATTCTAATATTTCTTGCCATTTCAAACCAGGGGCCCTTAACATTTTGGGGGAAAATGAAACCACTACCGACACCATTTTTAGTACTTAGTGGTTATCATGTTCACATAACACAACAAAGGGCCCCCGTTCAGAACCGGCCCAAAACTTTGGAAAACAGTTTAAAAAGGGAAATTTTTTCATCAGAGTCAAAATATTGGTGGGAAAAACTGTTTTTACGAAAAGATGGCGATTCCAGAGGGTTAATTTAAACCCCCCCCCCCCTGTCCCAAAATGGTGAACCCAAAAATTAAAATCTCACAATTTTTTTTTAAACCCAAGTAATTTAGAAACACCCCACATTTTTAAAAAATTTTATTTTAAATATTGAGTTTTGGGAAAAAAATTGGGATACTAAAGGAAAAAAATAAAATGTAGGGTTTTTCAAAAACCAAAGGGGGAAAAAAGTAAAGGGGAAGTTAAAATAGTGTTAAATAGCAAAACAAATCTGGGCCCTGTCACCCCAAAGGAATCCATGTTTTATTCTGGTTAAATTTGACAGAGTCTTTTCATGGTAACAAAATTGGGGGCTTTTTTTCCCCCCACTTTTCAATACGGGTAAACATTTTTTTCACAATTTCCCTTTGGAACACCCGGGACCCTTCAAAAGGGCCCATAGTCTGAACGAAAATTTTAAAAATTTGGGGGACTTTCACCCCCTTTTTAAAAGAATTGGGATTTTAAAAACGGCAGTCTACAGCAAATTGGGTGGGAAGGAATTTAAAAATGACTTTTAACCCCCCAATGTGGGGTAAATGGACCTTTCCCCAAAACAGACATGAAAATGGGGAGAGAGGATAAAAAGGTCATCATTAAATAGAATTATTTTGAATTCCCCTTTTTTTTTCCAGAAGAAATAAATATAATATTTTCTAAGGGCAAAATAATTTTTTTTAAGGGAAAAGCCTGAATTTTAGTTTCTTTTTTATATATATTTCTCAAAATTTTTCATACATTTCCCCATAACTAAAAATAAAACCTTTTCAAAACCCCAAATTTAAAAAATTAAGAGCTGTAAACATTTTTTAAATTTTTTGCAATACTTATTTTGTTTTAAAAAAAATAGATTTAAAAAAAAAAAATATTTCATTGTAAATGTTAAAAACCCGTTTCTTACAATTTTAATTAAATTATATAGTATTTAAATTGGTTTAGGGTAAATTTTTGGGTTAATTTTTCCTTTTATTAAAGGAAATTTAAAATGGATGCTGTGCTTTAAATGGAAACCCCATGGGGGTGGGATGTCATCCATAGTTTACATCCCTGGGGCCCGGGCAAATAAGCGCCGCCCTGGGGCACTTTATTTGAGGGTTTTAGTTGGCTTTCTTTTTAAGTATGCTCCTTCTCTTAAATCCCTTTTTTCTTTTATTACTTCCCCCCCCCCCCTTTTTTTCTACAAGTTTTTCCCCCCATAAAAAAGTTTTTTTTCCCCTTAAATTTTTAGGAAATTTTCGGATATTTTAGGCAGGGCTTTTTAGTAGAAAAAAAACAAAAGGGGGAAGTAAACTATGGGGTCTGAAACCCTCCTTACAGTGGACATGGATTAAACCACTTTTTTTCCCAAAGGGTTAAATTTAATTAAAAATTTCCAACCCAAAAAAGAAATTTTGGGGGACGTGTGGCGGATAGAATTTTTATAATTTTATAACTAGTCCAAATTTAAAAACATAGAAAATAATCCAGTGACTCCCCAGCCTGGATTTACTTTTACGGGAAAACAATTTTGGAGTTTTATACAGGGCAAAATAGACAGAAAATTCACTGTGTCTAATGATGTAATTACCTGTCCCGTAATATCTGTAAGGGGAAAGTCCACATAGAAAAAAAACCGGCCCGATTCTTTTAAACCAAAATTGGACAGTATTTTATTGTTTTTTCCCAAAGGTTTTGGGGGACTTTTGTCTGGGTTTCAGAAATTTGCCGTCCCCCTTACCCTTGAATATTAAAACACTTCGTGAAACCCCGGGGAGAAGAATTGCATGTTTTAAGTTTTCGGAACACCCCATGTGAGAAAACCATCCAGTTTGAAAATACCAAGCAGTGTAGATATGGGGGGTTTCTATTAAAGTCTATGGGAAAGGTTTGCAGGCGGTTTTTTCCCGACCATTTCCCAAAAACCCAATTTAACTGAAAACCTTTGCCGTTTGGGGGTACCCTAACTATTTAAACCCCTTTCCCCCGAAAGAAACGGGCCCCATAGGAAAGCAGTGGGATAGGGGAAAGGAAAAAGTGGAGAAGGGGAGGGAATAGGGTACCCTTTCATTTTTTTGTCAGTTATTTTCCCATGTGACCATTTCCCAACTGCCCAAAATCACAACTTCCCCGAAGTGGGGGTGGCTTTGTTTGGGGCATGGCCCCTGCACGCTTTTGGTGGTCCTTTTGGCCGGGGGTCATTTTCACTGTGGTTTTCAGGCTTTTTTTACCCAACACATTTCCCTTCTCAAATAGCTTGAAAAAAACCCAATGTAGATTTTTTGGGAAACCGCGACTTTTAGCTTTGGGTTTCAGATTTTTGCTGTTGGGAAAGAAGGGTAGGGCATCTTAAAAAAGGAAATGGGCTCCCAATCGGTTAAAAATGGGAGGGAAACCCTGGTGCACTTTTTGGGGAAGTATCCTAGGAGGGGGGTCAAAAAAGAAAAAGGGATAAAAAAATTTTTTTAAAATTTAAAAAAAAAAATCATAAAAATATTTAAATTTTAACCCCCCCCTTTTTTTCCATTTTAAAAAATAAAAAAAATAAAATTAAAAAAAAAGTTAAAACATTTGGGAAAGCCCCGTCAGATAAAAAATCCAATTTTATTAAAAAAAATTTTAAAATAAAATTTTTTTTTTCCCCCCTACACTGAACAACCATAGAGTAAAAAAATCCCAAAACACCAAAATTGTGGGGTTTTTTTTGGGCATTTCACGACCCAAAAAAAAGGAATAAATTTAATTTAAAAAGTCCCCTGTATTTCAAATGCTACAAAAGGGAAAAATACACTTCACCCATAAAAAAAGTCCCCTCACCCCAAGTCAGTAGGTGTTTTGCAAAAAGTTTTGGCGGGAAAATGGAGCCCCCAGCCCAATTTCAAAAATAGAAAAGGGTTTTGGGAAAAGTTTTTCAGTACAAAAACATAAAAAAAAACCATACATGTTTTGGTATTTCCCGGATTCATATCAAAAATTGTAGAAAACGACAATTTCTCATTTTTTTTCGCATCAAAGAAAGTACTAATTTTCCTTTCAAAAAAAGCCCTCATACGTCAATTTTAAAATGAAAAAAAAAAAAAAAGCAATGGGTCTTTAAGGGGGGAGGAAAAAACTAAATGAAAAAAAATTAGAGGTTTAAAAACCATTGTGTAAAAAAAACCCTAATTGGGTTTCCCCTTTGGGTCTTTACAATCTTCAGTATACTATGAAATTTTGCTCAAGGTTTTTAAAATTCCCTTAATATGCATAAACGTAACAAAATTAAACCCTTTTGGTGTTTTCACTGAGTGTTTTTTGTTGAGTTTTTTTTATACTTTTTTTTTGCAAAAAATTTTACGGAATTAAAGGGAAAGTTCACACGGGGTTTAAATTTTGGGGGGGCATTTCGCTGCAATTGTTTCTTTTTAAAACATTGAAAAGCGGCCCCCAAATTTCGTAATTCATGCGCTTCATAGAGAAAATGAAATTTCTTCTTTATCTCCCCCCGTTTTTCAATACGACGCATTTTACACCCGGGGAGGAATTTAAAAGGTCACTTTTTCAAGGGCCCCTTGTGTGCCGCTGATAATAGATGTGGAGGAGCCCGGCTGGGGACGGCCCCCCCTGTCCTTGGAAGTATGTGCTGATCAGTGCGTTTCCCAAAACACACGGGGGTACTGCGACAGTAAAGGAACCCCCCCTGTACGCCCTGTTTAACAAACCCTTAAAAAGCTGTACTTTCGCTGAAAAAAAAGCACCCAAAAATTTCTTTGTTGTGGAAACCACCCTTATAATCAAACCAAAAAAATCCAAAACAAAGCCCTAGGGCCCAAACTTGGGCCCAACACATGGATTTCAACACATGCTTTAATGCAGATTTTAACCCCTTAACAGCATTGGGTTACGTTATTTTGTTTTCCCGTAATGAGCTATGGAAAGGGGGGTCATTCCTGACCCAGCCCATAGGGGCGGGTTTTTTTTGCTTTTTTAATTTTCAGTGCACCGGTGCAAACAGCGGAAACAGACCGGGTCCTTTCCTCCTGTTTAACCCCCCTGAGATTTCCCTAATAATTTTGGGGAGGATGTTTTCAATGAATTTTGGAAAAGGTACTGTACACTGTTCGTTCCACTTTTTTGAAACCCCCTACGAAATGCGGGTTTCCCCGGCCTAATGAAGGCTTCCATAGGGTTTCCATGTTTCTGCTCCCATTACATCCCCCATGTGTTAATCAGAATTTGGTTTTTTCAACAATCGAGTACTTAAATGGTCAAATTTCCCCTAGGAGGGCTACAAATACAATGGTAAAAAAAAGTTTAAAAAAAAAAAATTTAAAAAAATTTAAAAAAAAAAAAATTTTTTTTCCTTTTTCATATAAAAATTACACATAATTGGTATCTCCACATTTTTAAAAGTCTATTAAATTATTAAAAAAAAAATTTACTTATCCCTTTTTCATATTCCCTTTCACTAGTGTAAATTTCCCAGATGAAAAAACTGGGATCAGGAAATCTTTAAAATGGGGAAAAAAAATGAACGACATGAATGAAATGTGATGCCTGATTCTCCATTCCCGCCGGGCCCTTCAATTCTAGACCAAAACCCAAACACTTTTTTTTAAATGCACATTTTTTGTTTTTTTTTTTTTTCTTTGGGTGTTATTAATGAACAAGATCAGGCCAAAAAATTTTTTTATTTATAAATTTTGTTTTTTTATTTAAAACTTTTTTGGGTTTTAAAATTTGGTTAAATCATTGGGTAATATTAGGGTTTGAAATTCCCCCGTAACCCGGATCCACCTGCAAAGGCTGCATTTTACACACAAAACAAATACCGTCGGGTTTTTTCCCTTGGGTTTTTTTTCTTTTTTTGGCACATAGGGGGGGGTTTTTTTAAACCCGCGGTTTTGGGGATTTAGCTGTCCCATTCATACCGGGTTTATATTTGCCCCCCCAACCCCGGGAGAAGGGGTTTAACATTTTTGTAAGTAAATTTTTTTTACGCCGGGGGTGTCAAGAACCATTCCCAGGCAAAAATCCCTTTTGAGTGGATGCCCGAAGGGGGTTTTTTTTAAAAACCCATGGGAACTTGCTTGGGCTTTTTCAGGGGCTGGGTTTTTAAAACCCCCCAAAACCCTCTGGGAAAAAAATCCAAAAACCAGCAGAGGAAAAAGCCCCAATTTTTCCTTTTCTTCAAAAAAGATGTATGGGAGAGCTATAGCAGATGTAACATACAGTCAGTAACGTTGCATGTTGCCCCAACACATGATCACATACAAGTCAATAGATCAGATGGCAAAGAGGGAAACTTGACACTTAGCAGATGAAATGTGATTTTCTTACATTTTCTGGTTCCAGCGTCGCTTTATATTAAAGAATTGCGAACGCCATGCTACATTAAGGTAAAGAGAATGTTATATTCTAATATCTCATGTGACACATTTCTATACTCTGCTTACGCTCTGTGTTTACTATTGCAGAAAGCAGATATGAACATACAGGGTGAGTACTTCTCCTATACAACAACCTATCTCCAAAGTTTCCACGTTTTACATGTACTGACACAAATCTGCCTAGTACCTAATATACTCACCCTCCTCTATCCTGCACTTTTTCTTCATGCCGTGTCTCTGCTGTAGACAACATCCTCATGTGGCACAGGAAGGGGGTGCTTTTTGTTGAAGTCTGCATTTTGGGTTAGTCTGGTCTAGGGCCTGTATTACATAGGGGAATTTGGTCTGGGGGTCTATATTTAGGGGAAATATGGTCTGAGGTCTTTAGCATCTTTTCAGCCCAGGACGGGGTCTGTTTTAAGTTCAGGGGCTCTTGTGGGTTATTATTTAGGGGTCTGGATACACATATGTGTATATATATCCAGATCCCCTAAATAAGTTTCGTCTGGAGCCCCTGAACTAATACAGACCCCAGTCCAAACTCCCAAAAGCTTTGCTGACGCGTTTTGGACAAGGGAAGGGTCCTTTTACTAATAAGGACTCTTGTTGTCCAAAACACTTCAGCCAAGCTATGCTACATTAGTTGCATAGGTGCTGTTTCCCACCTTCTTGAGGGTTTCCACCTTGGAATTTTTTTCTTTTTTTTGGATTAATAAAAGGACTATACATTTTTAATTAACATAATTTCCAGATAGTTTTTGGATGTGCAGCTGGTATCTGTATTGTTGTTCCCATTATATGAAGTTCGGCTTTGCTTCACCGAGCTCCATCGTATGTATCCAGACATAGGACTGGATGAGCGGATTATTTTGTGTTTTTTCTATTTTTGGTCCTTCATTGTGTTATAATACAAGGAAAGCTACACAGTAAGGTTACCAGAAATGATAAGTTGTAGTCACACAAATCAAGATTGTTTTCTAAAAGCAGCCTGGGTTGTTGGATGCCTGAAAACGTATTACTTTTTAAGATCACAAATCCATAGGCTTCATACCCCGGGGCTCTATCTGTATGGAGCCTGGATAGAGGCACCTGATTCATGCTGCTTCTGAAATCTGAACAGCCATATGCTTATATTGATGTGTCTATGGGAGAATACTTATGTACTATGATATCCAATGCTCTTGCTACCATAATACAGACCCAGAAATGTAGCCACATTACGGCGCTGATACAGACCAAGGTGAATGAATGATAACTGTACAATAAATTTCTTCAAAGAAACTTTTTGTCATCCAACATGATTTTATCTTTATTTTTATTTTATAAAATGACTTGTACAAATCTCATTCTAAACTAATGTTTTTCATTTTTCAGATGAAGAACCAAAATTCCGGTGAGTAAATATTTACTGGAAATATGAAAGGCTAAACCCCTGGCATGTGTGTGGTGCACTGCAGGAAAGTCTCAGTCTCCTGACTTATATGTAATGTGTCCCTAGACATCAATGTACAGATAGATGCCAGCCAACTGGGGTGTTCAGTATAAGGGCATGTCCCCACTGCACGGGTTTTCGGCCGGGTTTTCGGCCAGGTTTTCAGCCGGTTTGCAGTTTTGCAGACCGCCCGAAAAACCATCCGAAAATTAGCACAATTCGGTTCTTATGAAAACCCGTGCAGCAGTTCCCCATCATGGGTTCCGCGCGGTTTCTTCCCGCCCCGCCGCCCCACAAAACATTCTACAAGCACGTTCTTCCATCTGTGCTTGTGAATATGAAGGGGGGGGGCTTTTCACCGCTCATCACGGAGTAAACCGACGGGTATTTGTCCTCTGCCGTAGGAACGCACCCTAAGGCTGCGTTCACACGGCAAAGACAAAATACTGGTCAGATTATTTTGGCAGTGGGGCGGCTTTTGTCCGCAGTTTGCAGATTAAAGCTGCCCCCTTCACACCTACATGTTCACGTTCTGCCTGAAAGCTGGGCAGAAGAATGAACACATTCTAAGTTATTAGGAACGCCGGCGGTGTAAAAAGCCGTCCTGTGCAAAATCCGTGCAGTGTGGACTGCTGCACGGCTTTTCTATTTAAATCAATGTAAAAGGTTTTCAAATTCGAAAACCGTCTGTAAAACCCGGGCGAAGCCCCTTTGCTGTGGGACAACCCCCCCAACTGTATACAAAAAATTCTTATACGAACAAATAAAGCTCACCTCCACAGTCACCCCCCAAAGCAATAAATTTCCCAAAATTTGGGTGCCAAAAACTCTATTTACCAAGCCAGCAATAGCACAAATACTTAGCGGGGAAGTCTGTCACCATTCATTAAAAAGTGGATCCAAAATTGTATTAGCTCATTTTAAAAAAATCCCCACAATCAATCTTGTCCGGGGGTTGACCTAAATGTTTGAGGCACAATGGTTCTTACTCGTAGGATGAGTAACAAAATTTGGGATTTTAACCCCTTAAGCACCCGGCCTGAAAAGGCCTTAATGAGCAGCTACATTTTTTTACTTTTTGCCTCCCTGCGTTTCAGCATTTTTTTAGTGACGCAGTTGTATGAGGACTTGTTATATCCAGAAGAAGTTGTATTTTTGGGGGCATAGTTTAAGTTTTCGAATAAATTACTGCAGAATTTCTTTAAAAAAAAAATTTGTGTGTGAATTTAAAAAAAGTGTTTTCTGCATTTGTTTTTTTATACCATGCACATTTCACACTAAATAAACTGTTAGATTAATTCTATAGGTTATTATTATTATTTTGGGTACTTAATATTGAAAGGCTTTTTTTGTTTTTTTGTGTAATGTAGGACCAATCATTTCTAATAATAATAATTAAATATTTATTTTTTTTTTTTAAATTTATTTATTTTTTTGCAAACCCTTTTTACTTTTTTTATCCCATTAAGGGAAACTTTTTCACACTTTTTTTACACTTATTAATGTATTAGCATTTTCAGATCTAATAATTCCCCTTCGTGTTTTATGACAAAAGGGCTGCAGTTAGGGCATCACACAGTGTCCCCCGACGCAATTGCAATACAACAGTTTTGGGGGCTGTACAGATATCCATGACCCAGTGGAGAAAGGGGAATTTCCCTTTTGATTATGTTGCGGTCACTGACCACAGCAATTAAAGGGTTAAATACGGGGTCTGGGGGTTTCCCCCTCCCCACACTTAAGAAAACTGTTCTGGGAACTGAGCTGTTAACTACAGCCCTTTTTCCTAGCACAGTTACGCCCGGAGCCAAAAAACCCCTCGTTTCACAATGTCTTTTTGATTTTGCGCAGACAGAAGCCCAAAGGGGGTTAATAATGGTCCTAAATTTCCGGGTAAAATTTAAATTTTTTTTTAAGTCTACTGCAAATGTTAAAAATACAGTGTTATTCTAATATTCAGCAAAATCATTTAAACAAATCCTGCCAAATAAAACACTAAAAGTAATTTTGTGAATTCACCCCTCAAAGACACAAAGGGAAGACGTATAATTACTGTGAGGGGGAAATTTAAAAAGGGGTTTCAAAAATTTTCTTTCCCAACAATGGGGTTCTGCGGTAGTTTTAACTTCCCAAGTGTTGAAAAGAGAGCCTTGCCTGACAACTAAAAAAAAAAGTCACCAAACGGGAAGATGGTTGGCAGGCGTTTTCTGGAGATGGGTGTGGGTCATCAGACTTTACCTTTTCACAACGGCTTATTACTCGGCAGCCGGAAACGGGGGGCGGGGGGGGGCGGGGAAACTCCCCGGGCCCCATAACTTCATATCAGGGGCGGTACGCGCCTAAATAATGTGCATTCAGGAGAACGAATCCATTTTTTCCAAAGGAAAACTGGGGGAAAACCGTAGTTAGGGGGACGTTTGGAGCCTACGCACGCAAATCCCGCCATACGGCTCCAAACCCGGCCCAAAAAACCGTGTGAAAATGGCCTTATGGAATTCTTCGTGATGGAGTTTCACAAGATGAACTATAATCCAATTCTGCCAGTTGTATAAATGAATTGTGTTTTTGGTCGATTTCTCTTTCCCTTTAATAAATAAAACAATGAAGAATTTTTTTTTTTTTTTTTCAACCTGATGTAAGTATGTCTTTTGTGAACAGTGGGTTTAAAAAGTATTCATACCCTCAAACGGGGTCCTCATTGTAAAAAATGCAGCCACAAACTAAATGTTTTGTATTATATTTCTTTTGAAATTTTAAAAAGACTATTCATTTAAATTTTTAAATTTCCTGATCTGACCCCAAATAAAATTCATGTGACAAATTGCCTTTAGAAATTTCACCCAAAATTATAAACAAGCATTTTTAAGTAATTATTCTCATACAACTACAGCAGTTTTTTAAAGGGTTTTTTTAGGGGAACTTTGTGAATAAACACTCAAAAAACCCCAGCAACATGGACAAGACGCCAAAATGAAAATTGTGGGCAAAGTGTATTTCGGGGTTGGGTTTTAAAAAAAAAAAAAAAATAGCCCAACTTTGAACATCCACGAAGCAGTTTTAAATAAATCTTCCAAAATGAAGGGAGTATGGCACAACGCTAATTTACCAAGACTTCGTAATACCCCGGGATTTCCCTTTGGACAATGATAACTAATTGATTGAACACTACTTGAAGCATGTTAAAACCCAATCATTCGAAAAAGGAAAAGATGGCACAACTCTAACTTACAAGACGGGTCATCTACCTAAACTCACAGCCTACAAAAGGAAAGCACTAATTAGGAAAACCAAAAGAGCCCATTCACTTCAGGGCTCAGAGCCCCACAGTTCATTTGGAAAAATTTCCACAGGACAACTATTAGTTGTGTATCCACAAATCGGGTTTTTATGAAGAAGGCAAGATGAAAACCCTTTTTACAAGCAAGCCAAAGAAACTTTTTTTGCAGTTTTTAAGCACTTTTTGGGGGGACCAGAAAGCATGTAAAGAAGATCTCTGGCAAAATAACCTTTAATGCAAAAAAAAAAATTGTGGAGGAACCAACACTGCACATCACCCTAAAACCCCCAATCCTCACCATGAACAATTTTGGCAGCAACATCGTGGAGAGGCTTGTTCGGGACGGAAAGCGGGTAAAGGTTGATGGGAAAGGAATAGGCAAATACGGGGGAATCCGGATTAAACTTTGTTAGGGGCTGTAAAAAGACTTAGACAGGGTGGGTTCACCTTCCACAAAAAACCCAAAACAACACCAAAAACAAGGGGGAAGCTTTAATCAAACAACATTGTTACTAAGGCCCAGAAAAGTCTAACCTAAATCATTGAATTTGACATACTTAAAAATTTGCTTTTCACAAACATCCCAAACCAGTCGACTGAGCAGACATTTGCAATGAAAAAGGGGCAAAATTCCAGCCTCTAGATGTGCAAAGCTGGTAGAGACCTCCCCCAACAGACCTGCGCGTAATTGCAGCTAAAGGACCTACAAAGAAAGATTCATGACGAATACATGTCAACCCACACTTTTCAGTTTTTTCAATTTAAAAATTGGAAAAACATTATATTTTTTTTGAAATTTCAAAAAACTTACTAGTGGTTCTTAACCACAAAAATATATTTAATTTGGGCGTATTGTTAAAAATGAGGAACATTTGAGGGGTATGAATACTTTTGCAACCACTTTAAAATGAAAAGACAAGGGAAAAATGAGTGTAAGATGATAAAAACGGGTGCAAAAAAAAATGTCCAGCTTAAATATTCCAGACCTTTCTGAAGCAAAACTACATGAAAGGCTGTTTTTTATATGGAACCATATTAAATCTCGGGGGCATAACTTTAAGGGCGCCAGGCCCCAATGTAAAATCTAAAAAAGGGGCCCCCATCTACCATGTGCAATTATAAACCCATTGCGCCCGGCCTTTGGGGGCCCCAGACCGGGCCCACCACCCCAACAACCCCCAAAAGCCCTAAGCATATTGCCCCATATTTCCTGAAGGGAAAAGGAACAAACATTCTTTTAAGTCCACAAAAACTTTAAAAAACTTATAATGTTCAGGGGACAAGACCCATATTTTTAAGGATGTAATCACAAGTTTTAGTTACATGTGAAATACGTTACTTTTGCTCTGCTCCACATTTTTCCTTTCACTAGGGGTTTGATGTATAGCACAAGGATAAATGTTACCCCTCCATCATTTAATAAATTTGGGTTTTTTTTTATTTTTAATAAGGAAAAAGGGAAAGGGGATTCAGCACCACGTCATTTAGGTAAAACCACAAAGGGGATACCTGATAAAGTAATAGTCTGAGAATATCTGTCAAGATAAATCATATTTACCAACATTTAAACATTCCCCTTTAGGAGATTTTTAGTTGTTGGGTCCCAAAAATTGGAATAAAGGCACCCTCTTTTTTCATGACCCCTCCCCCTTTTTACAAATCCACACCCATTTACACAACTTGGGAACGTTTTGGGGGGAGGTTAAATTTGGGGTTTTAGATCACTCACTTTCCCCCGGCATTGGATAAACTATCCAGCACCAGGAAAGCAAGTTTCCACAAACACTAATAGACCCAAGTAAGAACACTTACCTCGCGTTTTAAAAGTTTTACACTCCTTGTCCTCATCTTATAAAATTCTCGTTGGGGGCCCCCCAACCAGTCGTCCAAAAGTAATAAAGATAAGGGAAACCAAAATTTTATTTTTAAAAATTTGTTTTACTTTATTTGGAAAAAAATTAAAAAGTGAGTAAGTGGAAACTTTGGTCCAAAAACTTCCGCTTTACGGTTTTTAGTCATAAACGACTCTTTTTTGCACAGCAAGCCATACCCAACCTTTTAATTTTAAAAACACTAGTAAATGCAATTAAGGACAGAAGATTTTCCTTTTTGCTAAAAAAAATCAGACAAACTCTATCTATAACGAATGGGGAAGAGGAAAATTAACAAAGACAAAAAGATTTTAACTCAAAAAAAAACATAAACGTTCCTTTTAAATTTTGTCCCTTGGGATTTATTTAACTTCACTATCCAAAAAACTTCCCCCGTGCGCCCGGGATCTGCCCAAACACCTCCCTTTTTCGGGCATTAAACCCTTCCAAGAAAAAAAACCGAAAAAATTGATATTACATTTCTTTCAAAAATGCCTGCTGCCCCAATGTATAGGTGAGGCCTATGGGAACCCCCAAAAAGTTCAGCTATTCTGATTTTCCTATACATAGCCTATATTAAACAATCACAAATAAAAATAGCAAAAATTGATTTTTCATCACAATTTATTAAGTTTCTCAAGATATATTTTTTTCCATAACTGTTTTATCCTAATATTGCAATGTGCTCCAACACATACTCACTTTCCAAACATTGGGATGAAATATCCAGCACTTGGGAAAACTAAGTGATACCACATCAATCAGCTTCCTCCAACCAGAGAGGGTGTGTAGGACAACTGCTTAAACCCTGCCTGTGAGGGAAGGGGGAGCAAGCACCACTACCCATTGGGAAAAAAGCACCAAAATTTAATGCGGGGTTCCAGCGAAATTTAATCTAAACCCAACCACTACTAATAAGGAACACGCAGGGGAATTTTCCAGCCTCCCAGAGTCCCCGGGGAAACCCCTTTTTTGCAGAATCTCTCGATATTCTAGGGGAGTTGGCAATTTAAAGGGGTTAAAATAACTGATAAAAGAAAAACTTGGATTATATGGCAGGGGAAAACCTATTATTTAACTTTTTTTTTTGTTTAGAAAAAATAGGGAAAATTTTTTATTGGGAAAAGGTTTTTTGGGTTTTTACTTTTCTATTTAACCCATGTATGAAACCCGTTTAAAGGCTAAAACTCACTCTTTTCCCCTAGAACCTGTGGGCAAAAAAGGAGTTTAAGCCCAAACATTCATACTGGGCCCTTAATTTTTTTTTTTTTCGCAATATGGGGCATCTATGCAATCGAGTTATAATGCACACAAAATTACAGTAGCCTTAAACAAAGCCTGACAGGGCCTAAAGGGTTCAGCATGGGAGACCCTAAGGCATTCACCCCAAAAATTCCCCTGTTGGATTGATTTTTTAAACCCCCAATGCACAGCTCTAAAAGGGTGAGCATTTTTAATTTTAAAAAGCTGGAATCAGAGCAGCTTCAACCTCCCTAGTAGCAGGGAAACCCAGCCTAACATAAACACTATTTCTACTGTGTAAGGGCACAGCTTCTGACCTGCACCACCCCCCACCAAGAGATTTTCCAACTCCTCTGGAGGGGTTCCTTTTTTGGGGGTCTCACTGAAAATTCATTAGAGTTGGCAATATGATATTAATACAAAAAGGAGGGTAAAAATCCTAGGGGTTCACTCTCTTTTTTTTTCCCGACATAACTATATTAAAATTTTTTGTATCTTTCACATTGGGCCAAATGTCAAATCCTAACCTAAAATGTTTTTTCGTTTCAGACCTTTCAAATTTTGCAGAATGAATGGCTCCCCAGATTTGGGAACCATCAGTAAGTATAAAAAAACCCGAAGAAAATTTACTTCAACACTTGAATCTATGGGTTTCTATACCTGTAAATTTGTTCTGTATTTTGCTTTAAAATTTCCCATTTAAATCCTTTAAAACAATGATAATCCCCACTCCCACAAAGGTAACCCTTTTTTTTATCAGCTATTTTTTTGTTCTTTTACAGGGAGGTTTCAGTGGGAAAAGGGGAAAGGGAGCCTGGGGGAACCCCAGGTGGAAATCAAAAACCATAATACTTTTAGGGGAGCGAGCAAAGGAGGACCCTAGAAAATTAGGGGGGTAAAATCATTTTGTCCCCCCCCATTCATACAAACCCAATTAAATTTGTTTTAGCATTGGAATATTTTTAAAATATACAATTTTTTATACAAAATATAGAGGTTTTTCCAATGGGGGCAAACGGTTGTTACAGATGTTAATCCTGCTGGTTTACACCTTTTTTTTTGCAATTTTTATGACGAATTTTCAATTTGCTTGAAGTCCCCTACTTTTTTAGAAAATAACCGGAATAATTGGTACTGTAACCCTTTGTTACAAAAGTACGAGAAAAGTTTTAATGTATCCCCGTAGGGTGTAGTTTGCATAAATTTTTTTACAAAAATGAGTATAAATTTTTGCAAGTATAAAGGGTAAATTTAGAATGAAAAATAGGCATAAGGGAGCTGGGCAGAATTCCGGGGGCAATTTAGCCAACATTAAGTCATAGAGGTTTAACCACATTTATTTTTGTGTTTTAGACGTTTCGACACTCTCGCCCCATCGTGTGGCCCATAAAAGGGGTTTTTGTAAAAAGGGGGCGAAAATAGAGGGCGAAGCGTGCGCCAAAAAAGTGCTAAAAAATTTTGCCCAAAATTAGGTATGTTTTACACGGGTTAAACTTGGACATTTCTCGGGCCTGTATTTCGCGCCATACTGCCAAATACGGGGGGAGAACGTCCCATTCATTACGGTTTAACCCCGGTTTTTTCATAGAAACTATGGATTACGTCTCCTCTCCCTGCTCAACAATAGGCGAGCGGGGAGAATGGGCGCAATTATTCATGGCGTATACGCCACAACCCCGTAATTGGGCAAAAACTCCCCCAAAATTTTCCGTGTGAAAATGCCTTTGAGGTATAAACTAAGCCAAATAATAAAAGGTATAAAGTTAGTTAGCATCTAAACATAAAAAAAATAAATTTGCATTTTTTAAAACGTCTGTCTAATTTACACTTCTAAGTAATAAGCCAGTGGCGATCACAGGGTACTTTTACATTTTCTAAAAAAAAATTTTTTAGTGTTTCTGCTGAATTAAAACTTTTTTAATTTTTTCTTTGTTTTTTCTCTTCTTCAGAAAAAGGGAAAGCAGGAAACCCAGTCGTCTATCCAGGTAAAATACTATGAGGATAATGCGTGTAATGTAAATCCCTGACTCCCTTGTCTCCATTGTAAACCCTACTCTCCATCACTGAATGTCTCCACAAGATGGGTCTGATTTTATGAAAGTCATGCTGGTTTTCTCTATATTTCTCTAGACTGAAGGCTTTGTTCTGCTGCTGGGGTCATTAGTGACAAGTGAGTATCCAAAATCCTTATCAGAACATATACAATATATAACTGTTAGCCAAATGCTCATTCTCCAACATTCCCTGGTCACCTCAGCTGAGCCTCCATGTGTTCGAGCTAGGGAGTGAGCCATTGCTTGATCTCTCCTCTGGGAAAAGAGATCAGGCTTAGGGGATGTTCACACATTGTGTTGGATGCAATTTTCGGATCCAAAACTGATCCAAAATCAGATCCGAAATGTCGTGTGAACATACTCTTATTCTAATGCAACTACCTAATCCTTCTCTACAACATCTGCTGTCAGTGAAGAGTGGGAAATCCCCATAAATAAGAGATGTCTAGTCAGTCTCAACAAAATCTCTTTTTCGGCCAACGTTAATCAATTATTGACATTTACGTATATGTCATAATGCTGGTAAGGTTGTATGAAGCTGGCTCACATGCCTGCTCCATAAGCGATGGGTTCCAGCTGAATATTACAGCTGACACCCGCCACTAACAGCAGGGAACAGAGCCAGCTCCAATTCCTGCTATCTAACCCTTTAGACCAGCGGCACACAACCTTTTTTCCACCAGGGACCGGTTTTATGCAAGACAATTTTTCATGGCCGAGTGGGGGCGGGATTATCAGGGGCGTGGTTATTAGGGGCTGGGTTATGGAGGGGGTTGGATGTTTAGAACCACACACACAAAAAAAACACAATGAACTATATACTGTGTCATTTAGGGGTATAGTATGGGGTAACCATTGTTTTATAACTGCAAAGTGATTGTCAGCTCTGTGGGTCAGTATTATATTAATAATGCTAACCCACAGAGCTGGCAATCAGTCTGCAGTAATGTTGATCAGCTCTGTGGGTCAGCATTATACATGTAAATAATATACATATGTAATCAGCTCTGTTGTTATAGAGATATATGCCCCGTGTAGTCATTATAGAAATATATTCCCCCCAGTAGTCATTGTAGAGATATATGCCCCCATACAGTCATTATAGATATATGCCCCATGTAGTCATTATAGAGATATATGCCCCTGCAGTCATTATAAATATAGGCCTCCTGTAGTCATTATAGAGATATATGCCCCCTGTAGTCATCATAGATATAGACCTCCTGTAGTCTTTATAGATATATGCCCCTGTACTCATTATATATATAGGACCCCTGTAGTCTTTATAGATATAGGCCCCCTGTACTCTTTATAGATATAGGCCTCCTGTAGTCTTTATAGATATAGGCCCCCTGTACTCATTATATATATAGGTCCCCTGTACTCATTATATATATTGGCCCCCTCTAGCGTTTATAGATATAGACCCCCTGTACTCATTATATATAGGCTCTCTGTAGGTAAATAACCAGGCTAATTTAAAAATAAAATAAGTTACTCACCTTTCCTGATCCCCTGCAGAGACGCTGCTTCCAGGGGCCGGCGTCCGGTGAGATCCAGCGGCGCAGGGGGTGTGACGACACATCATATCATACTCCCTGCGTCGCTGATGTGTAGTTGCGGCGCTCAGTGAGCACCATATCTACAACGATTGGGAAAGCAGGAATGGTAATGCACCATCCCTGCTTTCTCTGTAGCGATTGTGTAAGACAGACTGTGCAGCTGCTAACTCTTACAACGGCCGCGCAGAGTAGATGCCCACCGCCCGGACTGATACAATCAACGGGCGGTCGGCATCAATTATAGGCCAGGGGTGCGGACCGGAAGAGGATGCTCCATGGCCCAGTGCCGGTCCGTAGCTGTTGGGGACCCCTGATTTAAACGCTGTAGTGATTGCAGTGTCTAAAAAAAAATGAGAAACAATGAAGCGCAGGAAATAATAGAACCGCATCCTGGTATACCCTTCTGCATTATTTAAAAGAGGGTAAAGTGGTAGTAAAGGGGGACTGAATGTTAAAGTGAAAAAAAAGTTTTAAAAGGATGAAAAATATTAAAAGTTTGAATCCCTCCTCCTCTTTAGCCATTTACAAAATAAAAAAATGACACATAATTAGTATTACTATGTTTGTAAAAGTCTGATCTATTAAAATATAACATTATTTATCCTGTACACTGAACTCCATAGAAGAAGAAATAATCCAAACGCCAAAATTACTGCTTTTTGGTTGTTTCACATCCCCTAAAAATTGGAATAAAAAGTGATCAAAAAGTCGCATTTATCCCAAAATGGTACCAATAAAAACTACACTTCAGCCCACAAAAAATGTGCTCTTACTCAGGTCTATAGGTGGCAAAACAAAAAATCTATTGGTCACAAAAAGTAGCACCACAGCACAAAGTTAAGAGATAAAGTTTTATTTTTTTAAGGAGTAATAAATAATGAAACCCCTACAGATTTGATATCACCAGAATCGTATTGACCTGCACAATACAGATAATACATAATTTATACCAAAGATTGAATGCCATAAAAATAAAACCCTCGCAAACATGACGCAAGTACGTTTTTTTTACATTTCACCCCACTTACAATTTTTTCGGTTGTCCAGTATAATATATGGTATGGTCAATGACACCATTAAAAGTACATCTTGTCTTAAAAAACAACCCTCAATGTCATGTAATGGAAAAATAAAAAAAGTTTCTGGCTTTTGGAAGGTGAGGAGGAAAAAACGAAGAGCCATATTATAATTACTGTACAGCAAAAAGGGGTTTTAATAAATTAAAGTCACCACTACAAAAAGGGAGTGTTGAATTTTTAAAAATATTTTTTCAATAATAAACCCCTTGAAAAGCCCAAAAAAACAGCACAGGGGGTCCAGGCCAGGGATTTTATTCCTGTATAGTAATTGAAAGGGGGTACAGAGCTTATAAATTGAAGCAGGATTTTCAATAATTTTAAAAAGATCTCCTTTTAATTCTCCTAACATGTTTCCTTGTTTTTCCCCCTCTAGGTTATACCCTCAAAACGTGGGGGGCAGACCCTTTGTCATCTGGAGTCAAAAGGGGAAGCGGGGCCCAACCCTCTTGAGACAAAAGAGGGGCCCTTTAACTCTGGAGGATTCAAAGGGCTCACCTGGGAGGAGCCCCCTTTACCATCAGAAAAACACTCCTGGATGGGAAGTCATCCATTCTATAGGAGTGAAAAAATTACCGCCCCATCAAATGTTGAAGAAGCTTCCTTGAGGCAGAAGAAGAGCTATTAACATCCAGAGCCAGAAGAAGTGCTCTTACCATCTTGGGGAAGGGTTCATCTAAGAAGACAAAATATCTACAACACGGGAGGATAGTTTCCCCGATAATTATAAACAAAATTTATACCGTCGGTACTTTTACCAATTTCCAACACTTGTTTACATTTTATTTCAAAAAATGCTGGGAATCCATTAGTACTTTCCAACCAAAAGTTCTGCACAACCTTTTTCTGGAAATTTTATCCCTAAGTAGAGACACATGGAGCTTCCTCTTTTTGCTTTTAAATCGTAAAGGAATAAGAGACCAAAAAACTCCCGTCATTTGTTTTATTGCTAAAATTTTGGGAAAATTGAGTGTTTTTCCTTCTAGTCTCCTTATTCTTCATTCCAAGCACAGAAATCTACCCCTCTCATCTTCTGTCACCACCACCTCTTTCCCAATCAATCCCTTCAACTAAACTACCCTACCAAATTATTTCTATCCTACTTCCACCGCTAACCCTCTCTCCTCCCTCCTGGCTGCCGGGGCATAAACCCCAGCCCGCTTAGCACACCCCCACCACTTACTCCCTTTCCAAAACCGATTTGCCATAAAAAACTCCTTTAACCCCTTAAACAATACACATTCCCTTAACCCTGCTCCCCCTAAATTCTCTCGGGAAAGGGCACAATTTGTTTTCAACCCCCAAACCCCCACTCTACAAAACCCCCTCCCTTCCCCTCCCACCTTTTCCTCCCCCCCAAACCTCCCAAAACCCCCTTTTTGAGGTGCACTCCATCGCATCTACCCCCTCCAACCCCCAAAGTGACTTTTTGTCTCCACCACCAAACCCCCCTTGCCATTTGCCTCCTTGACCATTCCCTTCCTGACTTCTCCATTTTTTTTCCACTGACTTATTCCACTTTTTTCCACATCATCATGGGAGTTTTACTACTCAATCCCCCCCCCTGATATCTTAACCTCAACAACTCCCACTTTTCACCACAGCCCCCGCAAGTCGCTCCCTTGGGATAACCTTTGACTCAAATTCTCAAAATCACTCTTTCCCCAAACTTCAATACAAAAAAAAGCTAGTCCATTCCCCTTTTCATCTCCCTCAAACCCACTGAACACCCTTCTCTCACCCACCAGTTTAGCACCTTGTTACCTTCAAACCCCTCAACCCACTGCCCATATTATCCACTCCCTGCCTTCTCCCGCCAATCCTTTCACTGGCTTCCATTCCCACAAATACAGTTCAAGTTACTAACCATACCTACAAGGTTCTCCATAACCGTCCTTCGCTCCCAAAGGGTTTTCTTTTCTTTTTCTCCCCGATCACTCCCAAACAACCGCCCAAGACTTCTCCCGTCCATGCCCCATAACCCCGGAACTCACACCACCCCACTAATTCTCACCACCCGACATTTCAAAACCAACCTGAAAACCCATCTCTTTAGGATATCCTATAACCTACCTTAACTTCATTATCCCCATCCCACCCCACAAAATGTCCCCCCCCCACCTCCTTCCCTCCCTTTCCTCCTTCGCAGGGGAGGTTTCTTCTCCCTCTGTACCAGTTGTTATCATTTTTTATTTACATTGACAAATTTATTATTTGGGGCGCCCCCCGAATGTAAAATCCCGGGAAAAAATGGGACTTTTTTAAAATATATAATAACTCATATTACAAGTATTTTATGACACACATTATAATAGATATTTATTACTTCATACAGTAAAAATAAACTTTCTAATAATTATCTAATCTTTCCAGGCAGAAACATCAGGAGAAGCCTCTAGACAAGATGGAACTGAATCTGAGAATTCTGATGATCGTGTCCTTCAAATACTGTTTCTGCCACTGAAGAAAAGATATCATCAAGCATGAGATGATTTATCTTGAAAAATCAGATGGAAATGACAATGAGAAAGTGGTGAATGTGTCCTTCAACTGATTACATCGCTTCACTTCTACAGCAGGTGGAAAAAATGGATATTCCATTATTAAAAAATCTGATCAGTAATAATCATAATGATTTAACAATAATAAAATATTATTCTATATGACATTTGTAGATTTTCTTTCATGGGTAACAGATTGGGCAAGATTATACAGAGGGTTCAAGAGGCAGCTGCACCAGGGAATCAAACATCTTGAGGACCTGGTTCTACTAATCTAGCTGTAAAAATCACTACAGGATCTGGAGAGCCAGTAGTCTGACAGGTGCCAAGGAGCCTTTAGCTTGTAGGTCATGGGATAATTGTAGCCTATGAGGCATGCAATTTTCTGCAAGCAAGTACGTTATGTTGTGATGTCGCTAGATGCTAACTTGAAAACTAGGAGTAACTAAGGGGGTCCGATTCACTTATATAGAGAGAGCCATATCCATGTACAGCCCCCCTGATCTTCTGAATGTGGCTGCATTAGATTTGGTTTCAGTGCCCAACAAGACGGAATTGTTTTAGCCTAGGGCCTCAACCCAACTAAAATGAGATATACAAGGAACTGAGAGCCTAAGGATACAGCAGAGAATAACCCCATTTGGAATTTGAAGCCAGTTACTTCCTGCTATGAAGAATTCTTATACATTTCATTCATTGCTATAACATGTTAGAATCTTTTAAATGCATGACTTATATGCATGAGTGAGCATGTGTCCTTTGACTATTTTAATGAGCCTCTAGATCATGTCCCGCTTTGTGGCACAAAGAACCCAATTTATCAGGTGCTCTGAGGGACCTTATAGGTGTCACTGTGCAAAATATCCATATTCTTCAAGATTTATTCATTAATATAAGCTAAATAGATAAACCTAAAACACTACCTCTTAATCATAAAAGAAGGACAATTCAGAGACAGAAGGAAAGAGGGAAATTGAAATCTCAATCCAAGAAGGAGAAACATGGAGGTTACAGCTCTAGGGACTGATCTTATATTTTAACAAATTTCAACCGACCTATGAATCATAAAACTATAGAGAATAACAGGTTATGAGCACCTCTTCTGGACAGCAGGAGGCAGTATAATTATTATAATTAGAAGGTAGATATCCTACATTTGCTGTGGTAGTCAAGTCAGAGCCATCTTCACATCAGTGCAAATCAAACACAGATTTTTCAACACTTACTATACAAACTCTGTGACATTTTCCCAGTTTTTTACATAGGGTTTATCTCACCAAGGCCACTTTTCAACAGCCCCTATGGCTGCCCAATTCTCTCAAACTGCTCACACACACAAAGTTGTATCTACAGACATAGACTCGTCACCTCCAGCACATCACTACACACACGTCAGAGCAACACATGACACCTTTTCTGTAGAAAAGTGCGTGTTACACACACACAATTATTCATTAAAAATTAATTTGATGTGGTCGAGCACACACTAACTCGGTATTATGTCTTACAAGAGATTTGAGACTGTTTCTAGCTATTCCGATTTTATCCCTGGTAACCATAGAGAACATAATGCTTGCACACTGCCATTTTGGGACCAGGTAATACTACTATTTCTAACATGTTGTGTTTTGAACTTTCTCAGTAAATCTAAGTACGCATCCCAGAATATACAGCATAGACCTCTAATTTCGCAGAGAAGAGTGAGAGCGCCGTGAGCGTCTGTCATAGACCTTGTGGGGACACACAACTTAGATATGTTTTACATATTTTTGCACACTGGCCCTAAAATATTCAATTCTTGGACTCTGTGTGAACCCAAAACTGTAAGATATGGTTTATAACATTTTACACACTTGTCCCAAAGTGTTTCATGTATCCACTCACAGTACTGGTAGAATTACAAACAAATCAGATATATGTTACAGGAGATTTTTTACATAGTTGACCTACATTAACATCATTGTGCAAATAACACCACACACACACACACACACGTAATAAAGTAATATCCTCTATCAGATAGGCCATTCACATACTTGATTCCTCTCAATACTAAATCTAGAACCACACACACATCAGGTTGCTTGTAGTATAAGATACAAAATTAAAGCTTTAAAATATCCCCATGGGCAGCCAAGGTCTTTAGGATGCATTCACACTGGAGCCAATTCCAGTAGTAACCTATACCTACCCATCAAGTTAATCCCATCCTAGTTAAATGGTACACACACACACACACACACACACACACAGTGTAAGCGCATAACATTGAGCACATTAATAAAGCATGTAAGGAATGAGTGAGAGAACACACTGAATAAAATTGTGCAAAAAAACACACACACAACGCGCGCGCGCGCCGCGCCGCCGCTCCACCAACCACACAAACCACCACCCCAAGAAAAAAGGGAGGGGGGGGGGGGGGGGGGGGGGAAAAATACACACTTCACATGAGACAACTGTGAAAACCCTCGTTAGAGTCTGCTGAGAGCGATCACACATGTTTCACACGGCTTAACACAACATCATTTCAGGTCACCGTCTCTTTACGCCCATAGTGCAGCAATTACGGCTGACTCTACTCCCCAGGAGCGCGAGATCGCGTAGAGAGCGAGCCACAGTTTCACTCAATAGAGAACTACATCAGGATTAAGCGCCTCCTCACCTACACACGGAGAAATGCCAAGGGGGGAGATAAGTGACATGAATTACAGCGGCACACACACACTCGCGCCGCTATAATGATAGTCTATGTGGTCCGACGAAGTTCCGGCACCCCTCCGCTCCCACACCCCGTGAGCCACAACAGGCGTACCTGCGGGGCGTAATTACGCACCTACAATAAGCCGTGTGAACATAGCCGAAAACGGTTCTGTATAAAGGTATCGTTGTGTGCTGAGCTTATTGTCTTCATGACACTCTATCTACACAGGCAATCATTTTACACTGGTGTGAAAAATGTGAACATTAGCACACACACACGTGCTTTGGTAAAATTTGCGCAGCTATTTCGGGGTATTTGACTAGATGATCCTGTGATTACACACACACACACACATATGTAGTCAGCTGGGCGTATGGAAGACTCCAAGATGGAGGTTTTGGGGATGTAAATGGTATGTGACCTTTTTGTGGTACCTATGCTCACATTGGTTGGAAATATATAGTATCTGCTAAATGAGAATAAAATAACAGTTGATCATATAGCATCGATGAGAGAATGCAGCGACAGGAGGTGACACTAATGAAATAACCTGGACAAAACTGGACAAATAAACACTAATCAAAACCAGTCTCTAAAAATGAAATCCAGTGACTCCGAGAAGGTGATGTTTTTTCTGATTCAAAATGGTTTGGCTTTTACACCATTCCTTTTTCACACGTTCCCTGTCTGGCCTCAGATCTCATGATGACGTGGGATGATAAATGCGCTGCACTGCGTAAGATTAGATGCATAAAAATATTGAAGTTAGGCACACACACACACACACACACACACGACAAATTTGTTTTAAAAAATTAAATTTAAGCGATTTATACTTTATTTTGGAATTTGATTGGGGTAGAATGGTGCAAACAATATTTATGGTCTATATCTATTTGGTGTATTAAAGAGGATGTTGTAATAGCAGCGATATGATAAGGAGGTTAAATGTGGTTAATATGATGAACGAGGAGAGTTTTGGATAACCAATAATTTATGTGTTAAGGTAAAGTGTGGGTGTAGAATTGAACAGTTTTGGGATAAGTTGATAGGTGTGGAATATTGGAGTGATTGTTTATGATAGTTTAGTATTTTGATGCACAAAAGAGTTGCAGGTGTTGGGAAAAGATTGATTTGGATATGGGGTGGGGAGTAGTGGAGGTAGTTGTGATTGGTTTGGTTGGTGAATTTGAGGGTTAGCGCGAGCATGTTGCGAGACACAGGTTCAGGGGAATTACACACACACACACACACACACATGGGGAACACACCAGGTTATGGGGTATGTTGATAGTTGGACACTTGGGTTGTGAGTGGGAGGACAGCGTAAGTGTTAGAAGAGTTTGTAGTTTGTAGGAAAAAGAGTGAGTTTTGGATTTGTAAGTTTGGGTGATGAGTGTTGGTTGAGTGGTAATGGTAGTGGAGTGGGGTTGTGATAATAATAATGTACACTTTTTATAAATTTCACACAAGGATTTTGATGTTTTTTTATTAATATTATGATTTGGGTTAGGGAGTATGAGGTGGTCTCTCTCTCTCTCTCTATCTATGTTGTTCTTTGTATATGTTTTTTTGGAATATGTAATGGATAGTGAAATGGAAGGGTAATATAAGTAAATGTTTTTAAGGATGACACACAAATATTTGGATTTTGAGACACATGTTTGGATTGTTGGTGGGGTTCACACCTGATGACACACACACACCACACCTCTATATCTTGTGAAAGGGAAAAAGGGTTAGATGATGGGTAAAATTTAAGGATGGTCACAAAATGTGTGTTTTGGAAGATTTTTGGTGATGGATTCTCTCCTCTATGGGTGGGGTTAGGGTATAGTTAGTGTTGAGGGAAAGGTTTAGTAGATGTGGTAATGTGTTTAAGGAATGTAAATATGGGTTTTTGGGAAGGTATTTGGTGGAGGATAATAATGGGTGGATAGGTATTGGGTAGTGTAGGGAAGGGGAAAATATGATGTTGAAAATGAGAGCGCGAGCGATGTAAAAATATGGGTTTTTGGGAAAGTGTCCTAGTGTAGGGATTAATAACATATGGTGGGATAGGTATGGGTAGTGTAAGGGAGGAGGGGACTCTCCTATGAGGTGACAAATTTAAGGATGGTAAAAATATTGTTTTTACTGGGATGGTTTTGGTGAGTTATAGCATAATGGGGTGGTGGATAGGGTATGGGTAGTGTAAGGGAAGTATCTCTCCTCTAGAGGGTGAAAATTTAAGGACCACACAAAATCTCTAATACTACTCTTGGGAAAACACACATGGTGGAGGGATTAATAATGGGGTGTGGATAGGGTATGGGTAGTGTTAATGGAAGACACACACACACACACACACACAATTATTAAGGATGTCAAAAATATGGTTTTTGGGAGGTTTTTCTGGTGGAAGGGACACACACACTAATTGGGTCTATATATCATAGGGTTATTGGTAGTGTAAGGGAATGGGAATATGATGAGTCTCTCATTTAAGGATGTAAAAATATTGTTGTTACACACACACACAAAGTTTTTGGTGGAGGATTAATAATGGGTGGGATAGGGTATGGGTAGTGTAAGGGATGGGATATGATTGTAATTTATACCTGGTGGGTATGGGGGGGAGGGGTTTGTAAAATGGAGGGAGGAAGGAGAGTGCGTGAGTGTGTGAGAGAGGCGTATGGGGTTTTTGGAAAGGTGGTAATGATTAGTTTTAGGGAGGGAGGTTGATGTGGACAGGGGTTGAGTTGGGGGTGTTAGACACATGAAGGAAGAGGGTCACACACACACGATTGTAAGGGGGTGATAGGGAAAAGAAGGTGGTGGGGGGTAATTGGGTATAGGAAGTATACACACACACACAGGGGACTGGACACACACACACAAAATGGGGAAAGGGGAGAGCGAGAGAGGATGATCTTGGGAGCGACATGGGGTAGATAGGGAAGGGAGAGAAGTGGGAGAGGGTAGGGGGGAGAGGGAGGGGAGACACTGTAGAATGGGAGTGAGAAGGTTACGTTTAAGTATTAGGGGATTGGGGGAATGGTAAGACACACACACGTATTGGAAGATGTGGTTTGGGGGGGTTAGTATTTGAGTGGGGGGGTATGATTGGGGGGGTGGGTAGGGTTGGAGTTTCACACACACACACACCACACCACACTGTGGTGGGTTGAAATATGGAGAGTGGGGAGAGGGGGGGAGTCTGAGGGTGTTTTGGGGAGTGGGAGATTGTGATGGGTGGGTGTGAGTGGTGTTTGTGAAGGGACACACACACACACACACATGACACGGGATTAGTGTGGGGGAATGGTTATGGGGAAGTAAGTGGAAGGGGGAGGTATGATAATTATAAAAGTGTGAATACAGCGAGAGTAGCAGAAGAGGGGTTGATTATTTGGATATCTATATATATATCTACACACACTTATTGGGGGTGTTGTGGTTAGGTAGGTCCACACACACACACACACACTTTTGGAAAATTTTTGATTGATTGGTGAGCGTCGTGGAGTGATAGGGGGGATTGGGGGACTTGTTATTTGGGAGGGGTGTTTATTAAGAGATCATATATGTGTTTGTGGTAAGGGTGGTGTTAGGATGGGAACACACACATTTTGAACACACACACCACACACACACACACACACACAAAAAAGGGTTGAATGGGGGACACGATTGGGGGTTGTCCTCTCTCTTCTATCATAGTCACACACACACATGGGTGGGGGTGTTGTGGTGAGGGGGTGGGAGATGGGATTTGAGAGGTAAATTTGTTAACTGTTTTTGGTAGCAGATGAATAGGACTCTGTATATATATATGGTGGGGTGTGGGAAATACAGGTTTGAATATGGGAGTGGAATATTGGTAATGTTGGTGTGAGGGTAATATATACACACGTAAGATTTTTTTGGTTCACACAGTGGTAGGAGTACTAATAGTGGTTCTTGGGGGTGGGTGACTCTATCTCATATGTGTTGGCTTATGGTAGGGGAATTTGTAATGGTGGGTAGGGAGGGTGAGAACACACACACATATATGGTAAGATTTAACATGGTATTGGAGTTTTATGAGGCACACAGTTTGGTGGCACACACAGGTTGTAGGGGGGGATGGTTAGTGGGGACACACACACACACACACACATAAGATATGATTTTAATGATTTCATAGGGGGGTTTTGTTTTTTTTTGGGTGGTTGTTTGGTGATGGGTTTTTTTTTTTTGGGGGATTGTCACACACACACACACACGTTTCTCTGGTTGGGTTGGTGTATAGTTGTAAGATTAGTTGGAGGATGTAAGAGGATTGGGGGAGAATATTATACATGACGAGGTGTGAATGGAAGGTGATGAGGGTGGTTTGGATTTATATCTCTCAATGGTGAAGGGGGGTTTGAAGGTGGAGGGGGAGGGTTGGTAGAGAATAGGGTGCGAGTGTTGGAAGAGATGTGTGGTAGAAGGGACCAGAGGGATGGTAGCTAAGAGTAAGAGTGGGAGGTAGTGAATGAGAGGAATGTATCAGGAATTGGGGGTGTATAAGTTGAGTGGGGACAGAAGGTTAATGTGATTTTATGAGTTGTGTGAGTAGATTGTATACAGGGAATAATGGTGAGGTTGAGGTGAGATGGGGGGGTGGGGGAAAGGATGGATGAGGGGGGTGGTGGGTTTACATTTGTGGGAATGTGGGATAAATTGTATATATGAGACATAAGGAAAGGATGAAGACACACACATAGAAAGTAGGGGAATACACACACACACACACAGACAGAATAGGAGATGTGGGGTGGGAATATCTCATCTCTATGGGGACACACACGTGTTGATGTAGATTATGTGGGTGGAATGGGGCACTGATTGATGATTGGTGCGTGAATGGGAAGGATGGTTAGAGACACACACTGGGGGGGGGGTTATTTGGGACGGTGGTGGGGGGGGGGGGTAAGGTGAATGGTATATATATATCTCTATAAATGATATAGGGGGGGATGGGGGTGGGAAGGTTGGAGTGGTGATTGGACACACACACACACACAAATTGATAGATGGGGTGGTGGGTGAGAGGTTGGAACTATTGAAGAGGGGGAGTGGGATAGTGATATTAGGTGAGGAAGATGAGGAAGAAGAAGAAGATTTGAGAGAATTAAGATTGAATTGGATGCACAGAGGTTTATTAGGGGAGTGGTTGTAAGCACAAGAAGAGAAGAAGAGGGCTGAAGAGCGACGCGTCTGCGCGACACACACATGTGAAGGTTCACACACACACACACACAGGGAAGTGTTGGTGTGATAAAGGTGTAGGTTGAGAATACTGGGATATGAGATGGTAAAGTTAATAGGAAGTTGTGTAGAGAAGTTGATATTAGGTTTATGTTAGGAAGGGAAGGGGGTGTGGTAGGAGAGAGATTGAGAGGGGAAGATGATGGGGAAGAGAAGAACACACACACACAGGGAGGTAAGTTGGGGATGTGGGAATTAAGTGAGGGAATGTTAGAGAGCGACGAAGCGAGAGTGCGTGCAGAGTGAGGTATTGGGATCGTGGACCAATCGGTAATGGGTTGGGGGAAATGGAGAATTTTAGGGATGGTGGGATGTGAGAGGGATAAGAAGAATAAGACACAGGAGGGTTATAAAGTGGAGGGGTAAGAGGAGGGGCAATGGAATGGGGGATAGGACATAGTGAGTTGGGATAGGGAGAGGAATGACATATATTAGAAGGTAGATGGGGGGTGGGGGTTTGAATGAGGGGGAATCGAGCGTGTATACATTGAGTAGGGTGAAGGGGAGGCAGAGATGAAACAATGATAACGGAGTGCGCGAGTGCGTCACACACACACACATGGGGGAGAAAGTAGGATGGTAGATTATATGTAAATAGTACACACACACACACAATGCCACACCAAGTATATTTGTTTGGGAGGGTAGCCACGGTCACACACACACACGATGGTTGTGACAAATAATAAAGCACACTTTTGGGATTGAATGAAGTGGAGAAAGGTTTAGATCTAAAATAATTGACACATCTAGTTTTGAACTTGTAACAATGAAAGAGAAGGTTATAGACACACACACAGGTGTGTGAAGAATATTGCGAAGGTAATTGTGTGGGGGTAGGGACCACTTGCACACACACACTTGGGGCGAAGCGAGCGTGTGCGCGGGGGGATGATGGGCACTAGTGAGGGAATTAGTTGTAAGTGGGGGTTTGTGAAAGGATAATGAAAGAGGTGGGGTGTGAGGAAACACAAGTGAAATGTCTGTGAATAAGTATACACACATGGTGTATGAATAAATGAGAATAAATGGGTGAGGTGCATATGGTGTGTGTGAGAAAGGGAAGGGAGTGTATTGGAAATAGGCACACAGGGGGGTGTTGGTATCAGGGAAGTATATGTGGATGATTGAGAGAGGGTTTACACCACCAGGGGGTGACACACACACACAGGAATGGGATGGGTAGGAGGGATGGATTTGTTTGGAAGAGAGGATGAGGGGTTGGGGACACACAGTGGGAATGGTAGTGAGGTGTTAAATGAGGGGGGAATCGCGATGATACACACACACACACACACCACACAATTGGAATTTTGAAGGTGCGAGAGAGTGAGCGTGAGCGAGAGAGCGAGGAGGGGGGGAGGGGGTTGGGGGGGGGGTCTTTGGGGGGCACACAGGAGGGGGGAAATTTAAGGGTTGTATGTTGAAGGGACACGGGATGTAGGAAGAGGGTAAGGAGGATGGAGATTTATGGAGGTTGTGTTGGGGGTTGTGGACGGGAGAAGGGGGGGGGAGAGGGGGGTAGAGAGAGGTGAGTAGGGGGTGGATGTTAGAGGTTGGATGTGAAAGGAGTGCACACACACAATGTTGTATGGGGATGTAGGTGGTTAGAAGGGGGGATATATATACTATATCTAGGTGGGGTGGAGAGGTGTATGTCTATATATATGGATTATGGGGGGGGGTGAAAGGAGAGGGAGGGAAGGGGGGGGAATTGGGTGAAAGCACACACACACACACACACACTGTAGAGATGGGGTATTTATGGGACACAGGGGGGGGGTAATAGGTTGGGGGAGGGGAGAGTAGGTGGAGGGGTAGATTTAGGATGTTGTATTGGATGGGGTTGATGTGGATGCACACACATTGTTGGAAATGAGGGGTTGGTGTGGGAAGGGTAAGGGGGGTAGGATGTTTTAGAGTGGTGAGGGGGGGGGAGAGGTAAGGGAGGGAGTTGATGTTAATGGAGTTCTCTATAAGGAGTAAAGAAAGCAGAAAGGTGGGGTGAGGGTAAAGGGGGTATATTAAACATGTAGGAGGAAGAAGAGGAAAGGTGGTTGAGAAGAGATGATTTGGATGGAGGAGGTTTGTAATGGTGGGTGACCACACACACACACACACACACACACCATGATGATTATCACATAGGGGGACAAGACACACACTAGGGGAATGATCTACAATGTTAGGTAGGACACGTATTGATTGGGGATAGGATTGGAGGGAAGTAAGAAGATGGTGGGGGGAAGTGGCACACAAGGAAGGATAAAAAGAGGTGGATGATGTTAGGGGAGTATGTGATGTATTTTATGAAGAGGGTGATGTGTTATGAAGGAGGTAAAAATTAAGATGGGGGGATGATTTGTGGGAGAGCGATAGCGTTGGGTGTGAATATGGGGGGACACACACACATGGGGTAAGAGTGGGGGGAGGATGGGGGGACACACAGGAGTTACTGGAGGTGGTAGTCTCATATATATATAAAGTAGGGGTGGTAGTGGTGGGTTATGACAGATAGATGCATGTAGGATGTTATATGTTGGTAAGATGGGGCGAGCGTGGGGAGGTAGGTAGTGATATGGGAAAGTGTAAATGAGTACACAACAAAGGTGGGGTAGGATTAGGTGGTGAAGATGGATTGAGGGTGGGAGATATATGGTTGTGATAGGAGATAGGTAAGTAGTAAGAACACACACACACAACAAGAGGGGAGGAGAGGTAGCCAGCGCGCGATGCGAGAGAGATCTCGAGATGGGAAATGTTTTAGTCTTTCACACACGTAGTGAATGGTTGGGTAGTGGGGGGGGTTTGTAACACAGTTGTACACACTGTAGGATTTGATATGGCTAGTGTGCGGATTTGAAAGATTTTTATTTTATTTTGGGACTAGTGAGGTATTTCACACCACACACAGTGGATTTGATTATTTATCATATACTCATATCATTATTGGAATTTTTTAATAGGTGAGGTGTGGTGTGGGGTGTTGGTTTGGGGAGGTGGGTGGGATAGGGATTGATAAGGGGGGTGTTTGTTTTGAGGGGGGTTTGTGGGTAGGAGTGGGGATGACTATATCTCATTGGTTATGTATGACATGAGATTTGGATTTTTATAGGTTAGGGGTGGGTTGTGTTTTGTTTATGGTTGGGTGGATAAGGGCAGAGGGATAAGGGGGGTTGCCACACACACACACACACTTGTGGTAACACACTGTGGAGGAGGAATGGACCATGACACACAGGGTGAGATTGTTGGGATTTCACAATAGGTTTGGGGTTGGGGGGTGGTTTTTTTGAGAGTAGTGTGGGGGGATAAGGGACACACACATAAGTAGGAGGGTTTGTGTGTTGGCGGAGGGGGTTGTGGGTAGGTTGGAGGAGTGATGACACATGAGGGGGACAGATTTGGATTTTTTATAGGTTAGGGGTTGTGGGGTTTTTTGTTCTGGGTGGGGGGGATCTCATATATCCTCTATACTCTCTAGGGGGGGTCTATCTATCTCTATATCTTGGGAGGTGTGTGTGAGAGAGTGGGTAGGTGTGAGGAGGAATTGGTTATGGTAGGGGGGGAAGATTTAGTATTTTTTATAGGTTAGGTTGGGGGGGTGTGTTGTTTTGGTGGGGGTGGGATAATGGATTTGATAGAGGGGGGGTTGTGTGGTGGAGGGGGGTACAGTGGTTAAGGTGTACAGAGGAGGATTGGTTTATGGAGGGTGAGATTTGGATTTTTTAATAGGTTAGGTGGGTGGTTGTTATTGTTTAGGGGGTGGGGTTGTATAAGGATGGAGTGGCATAAGACGGGGGTTGTGAGTTTGGGAAGGGGGGTTTGGGAGTAGGTGTGAGGAGGATTGGTTATGGTAGGGGGAATATCTCCTATGAGTTTTCACACCACACACACACATGGGGGGGTATGTCTATTGTTTGGGGTGTGGGGGGATAAGGGATTGGATAAGGGGTGGTGAGAGTAGGTAGAGAGTGGTGGGGAGGGGGGCGGGGTTTTGGTAGTGTGGAATGAGATTGGTTATGGGAGGGGGAGATTTTGACACATTTTTTATAGACACACAGGTGGGGGGGAGGTAGTGTATGGAGGCGTGAGTGGGGGGATTATTTATTAAGGGAGGTAGTATACACAGGGAGGGTGGGTTTGGGTTGGATTGGGGTGTGTTATTATGATTATTTTGTTTTGGTTATAAGTGAGGTTTGGGGTCTATACTACTCTCTATATGGTGTAGGAGGATGAGTTATTTGTGTAAGATGGTAGTGTTTGGTGGGGGGATGGTAGAATTGTGTTGTGATGGAGGGAAATTGAGAATGGTTTGTGGGATTATTTAGGGGTTTGGTTTTTTGTGTGGAATAGTATTGGGAAAGTATATAGTAGGAGCAGGGGTTAGGGTGAATTGGTGTTACGTGTGTAGAGAGTAGAGAGGGGACACGAGACACACAAAAACACACACACACAAAAGAAGAAATAAGAAGGGTTGGTATGACAGTGTGGAGGAGGTTTTGGAGAGTGAACACACACCACACATTTTGAGGAATTTCACACACACACAGAGTTAGTTTGGATATAGTAGTGATATGAGTTGTGGTGTGGGGAGAGGGATGTTTGTGTAGTTGGGAGAGGTCAACACAGGGGGGAATATTATGTGAGATTGGAAGGTAAAGTGGTGTAGAGGTTGTATAGGTGGAGGTTTACTCTATCTCCTCTTAAGGGGAGTGGTTTTTTAGAGTGGTGAGAGGGGGTTGGGGATGAATTGAGATTAATGTTATATGAAATGGATGGTAGGGATTATATATGGGAATCTCAAGGGAGTAGTGGAGGGTTGAGGTGGAGGGTCTCATCAATTTTTGGTATGTTTGTAGCAAGTTTTGGAGAGTGAGGAGTTTGTGGTCATATTGGGGTTCACACACACACACGTGAGATGTGAGGGTTTTGGAGTGATATATGTTTTTTAAGGGATGGGATTAGGTGGAGTTTTTTTTTCTATCATATCATTATAGTAGTTGGGAATATTGGGTGGTTTAAGGGCGGTGGGAGTGTTTAGAAGGATGGGAAATATCTATATCTCTAACATGATGTGAGTCGCGAGCGAGAGTATGGGAGGATGTGAGAGTGTTTTTGGTTTTGGGAGAGAGGTGTGGTGGCAGGGTATATATTTGGGGTGTAAGGGTATGGGGGATGTATGGGGGAGAAGGAGTTGTTGGAAGGGGGGAGTATGTTTTTGAATGGATGTGAAATGGTGAGAAGGTCACAGGTTGGGAAGGAGTGTTGAGAGTTGGTGTTGGAACACACATTATTTGTGTGTTGGGGAAAAGGATCTAGAAAATTGCACACACACACTGTGGTATGGTTGGGTGAATGGGATTGTGGGGGGGGGTTATATGTGTGATACAGGGAATGATGGGAGGGAGGGGGATGATATTTGTAGTTTATCTAGTCAGGTTTTGTAATGTGATTTGTGGATGGTAAAGATTATATTGTGGTGGACACACACACTACACACACTGAGGAATGTGGGTGGAAACAGGGAGGGCACAGATAGGGGGTGGGGAGAGGTGATACACACACACACACACACACATCAAATGTGTGTTGTTTAGAGGTAGTTTTATCCTATATTGAGTGTAAAAATTTGAGGGGGGTTAGGGGTTTGGGGAGGTTGTGTAATTTGGATTGAATGACTGGGTATGGTGTTGGTGAAAGTGGAGATCTCATCTATCTTCTCTATTAAATGAAGTACATGAAGGTGATGAGTATTAATTTATTTATACACACACACACACACACACAAGTATGAGGGTGATACACAAATTGAGGGTATGGATAAGTATAGTGATGGGAAGGGGTCACACACAAGGAAATGAGGGTGGTTAGGGGGTAGGGATGTTTAGGTGATGAGGGGATTGTGGATATATAGAATAGAGAGTAGGTTGGGGGGAGATAGGGTTGTGAAGGTATAACACACACAGAGATTGAGGTATCTGGATCTATATCCTCGTATATGAATTAGTTAGATGTGATATGATTGGAATGGGGAGGGATGTATGATGTTGGACACAATTGATGTGAGGGGAATGGTTCTGGGTGGGGGGACTCAGATGGGGAGGTATATAGGGGTTGGATTCTATAGGAAGGGGATGGTGAGTGTAGGTGAAAATAGGATTGGGTAGGGGTAGGGGGTCACACATATGGGGGTGGTTTAAGAGTGTTTTAAGTAAGGGATTAAAAGTTTGGGTAAGAGTGGACTTTTGAAGGGATGAGGTAGAAAATAAGACATGTGGGTAGGAATGTAGTGGGGGGGGGTGTAATAAGGAGAGGAGTTGTGTTTGTGAAATGGTAGATGGATTGAGAATGGATAGGGGATGGGTGTGGGGAGAAGAGGGGGGAGAAAATAGGGGAAACACACGGATATGAAGATTGTAGAGTGATAGCATGTTAAAGCACACACACACATACCATCTCTCACTCTAGGGGGGGGTTGAGAAGAATAATGGGATGGTATGGAACTCAGTCTATATCATGTTGTAAAGATGGTGGAGACACGGGGAGGATTTGGAGTGGGTTGTGCAGTGAGAGAGAGAGTCTGAGTCAGTGTGGGATGTAGACACTTTGGGTGGGGGTGTGGTGTGGGGGGTATGAAATGGGGAGTTGGAGAGAGAGTGAGATAAGAGTGATGCAGTGGATTTATGGGGGTGTGAGGTTGGTGGGGGATGGGTTGATTAAAATGTATATGAGGTTATTGTGATGAGTAAATGTATATGGGGTTATGGGTTGATTAACCATGAGAGAGAGAGTGCGTGTGTAGCGAGTGATTGGGGAAACACACACACACATGACACGTATGGGTTGATTTTAAAATGTGTACACACACACACGTATGTAACACACACACAATTATATTAGGGTTATGGGTTGAGGAAAATTATATATAGGTTATTGGTGGAGGAAAATGAGAGAGTGATAAGGGTATATGTTGAGTGAGGGAAAATTATGTAAGTGTATGGGTTTAGGAAAAGACACACCCCATATTGGTAGTAGAACCACAAAATGGGATGGACACGTTGGGTTTTTAATTTTTAGTGTAGATGGTGTTGTGATGACACAGGGGGAAAAAGTGGACACACACAATGTGTTTGGTTTTTCTTTTTTTAATGGTTAGAGGATAAGGAGGAGGTTTAGGAGGTTTGGAGGGGAATTGTTGATTGTATGTGGTAGTATAAGATGTGGTGTATAGGAGAATATCTCTCTATCTTTGGGTTATATTTTTTGTAATACCTTTATTAGGAGATTGGTTGTTTGTGAGTGGGATTGGAGTATGGATGGTATGGGGGGTTGGATGGGAGTGTTATTGTTTTATGTTATTGGAGCATTGGTTTTGGTTGTGAAAGGGTTGTGAGTGAGTGTGGGGTTGGTGTTATTTTGATGGGGGTTTTGATTGGGATGGGGTATCTCTCTAGGATGGGGTTTGAACACACAGTGTTTATCATGGTGTAATTGCTTGTGGGGGGGGAAGAATAGGGAAGGGTGGTAAGAAATATTGTAAGGGTTGGACACGTGGTGATGTGGTGGATATAAGAAGAAGGTTGGTGAGGAGAAGATTAAAGGGTGGTTTGATGATGGCACACACTAGAAGGGTATGGAGGTGAGGGGGTTAGGGGATGGGGGTGGGTTTGTGTATGGTGGGAAATGTGTATCGAGCAGAGAGGGGAGAGTGGACAGGAGTGTATTGTATGGTTTGAAACTCTATCTATGATGGGTGGCGTGAGTGTGTTATATGGGGTTTTACACTTAGGGTGTGGAGGCTGAGGGATATAGTGTGGGGAGTGATTTTGTGGAGGTACACAATGAAATCAAAGGAGGGGTATTATGGTATCTGATTGGAGGAGGGGAATTAGAGTAGGTTGAGACACACACACACACACACACCAACACACACTGACAAGGAGATGGGGGAATTAAGTAAGACAATGGTGAATGTTGTTTTTGTTTTTATGTAATAATTTAGGGATGGATGTTTAGACACACAGTGTTGTTTGATGGGGGGGGGGAGGGGGATTGGTTTAATTTTGGGTGGATGAATGGGAGAAAGTCACACACACACACACACGTTTTTACGACATTTGTTGGAAATTGGTATTAAGGTGTGGGAGGATATTTTTTTTACGGGAAGTGTTATGATATTGGGGATATGGGGGAATAGGGAGGTGTAGGAGAGGAATGTTTGTGTGTGTGTGTGTGTGTGTGGTGTGTGAGTGTATATAGATGGAGAGAGAGACGCAGGTGGGTGGTAGAGGGGGAAATTGGTTTGGAGGTTGAGGTGGAAGAGTGTGTATCTGTTTGGTGTGAGGTGGTAATAAAGAATGGTGTGAAAGTGGGTTGGAGGGGGGGGATGTTGATTTTGGTGTGATTTAGGGGACATAGTTGTCACTAGATTTGGATTGGGATGGATGTGTCTCTCTCTCTATACAATGAATGATGTGATGATTGGACACAGTGATGATGGAGAGAGGAGACCACACACACACAATGATCACACACACAACAGTGAAGGAATGGGTTGATGTTGCACACACAGAAAAATGAAATAGATTAAGTATGCGTGGGAGACACACCCCAGGGAGGTGTTGATATGAGGGGGTAATATTTGGGATGGATTGGGGTAAGACATAAGTGATAACAGTGGGGCGTACGGATTAATTTGTTTGGAAGAAAATATAATTATAGGTAATTAGAATCTTATGGGAATGTGTGTGTTGGTGGAGATGGATTATGTTTAGGGGGAGAATAGAAGATAATGGGAGAATGTTATTGGGATTGAGGTTATGGGGTAGATGGGTATAAGGGAGATAGGGGGTTGTTGGCAGCGAGTGCGCGGCGAAGTGGGTACGCGGAGAGTGTGAATTTTAGGTTGGGAGAGGATTTGGAATATGGAATATATTATAATTAGGTGGGTAGTAGGGAAAGATGTGTGGGAGGGGGAGGATTTAGGGGGTGGATGTATATGGGTGTGAGGGGGGAAGAGGTTGGGATGGGGGGTAGGAGGATAGAATGAGGGATATTTGGTGTTGGGTGTGGAAGGGAGATTGGGGGGGAAAGTAGTAGGGAAAAGAATATGAGAAGGGGTTAGGGAAGGGAGGAGGGGTGAGGAGAATGGAGAGGGTATAGGGAGGGTATGTAAGTAGTTATGAGGGGAATAATGAGGGATGGGTGGGGAATGAAGGGTGGTGTGGATAGTAAGGTGATTAGGAGGGGGGGGGGAGTATAAAGAAGATGGAGTAAAATGTTGTGGTGTGATTGGTATTTTGGGATTTTGGGGTAATTTTTATATGAATGTTAAGTGGGTGTTATGTGTTTGGGAGGTGGATAATTATAATAATGATGTTAATAGAAAGGAGTGGGGGGGAGGGAGTTGGGAAGTGATTTGGAGTAAGGGGTGAGGGGAATGGGGGTATATTATGATTTTGATTGGGTGATAGTGATGGGGGTGGAAAGTTTGGGTATGGGGGTGGGATATGTTGGGGTGGGTAGGAGTGATGGGGTGGGATAATGGTGAGAAAGGGAATATGGGGGTTGGATGTATGAGTTTAGTAGTGGATTGGGTTGGTTGTACGGTTTTTTGTTTTAATTGAATGGGGAGATGTTGTATGGGGGGGTGGTGGGGGATTTGGATGATGTATGATTGTATGGAGAAATGGATGGTGTTGAAGGGGTATGGAAGAATGTTGTGTGGTGTGGATGGGAGAGGAATTGTTGGTCACTGGGACTGTTTATCGATGTTAACCTGCAGTAATTTGTTAACTTTATTTGTATTGTGTGCTTGTGAAGGCAGAAGCTGACAACCTTCCATTGCTCTCGGGGTCAGACAGGATTTTACTCTTTAACCATTTCACTTTGGTCTATCTGGCAAAATGGGAAATATACCAGAGGAATAGGCCACACCAGGACTAGATTCCTACAAGGTCTATTGCTCACTATACACCCTCCAGCTTTTGGTGTCTGCACTCAACCACACTTATGTGGGTTTTAGTCAAGCTTCAGGGTAAAAAGTCAACTGTATGAAGTCAAGAGCCAGGATCTTTGAGGAGTGCCATATGCCTTCGCTAGCTCTCTTCACATTTACCATCAGACCCAAATTTTCAACAAAATTCTGGGAGACTGGTTTGGTATGGAAATGAAGCCCTAAAGCCACATGGAAGGAACAATTCTTCAAGGCACTGAAAAAGAGATCATCTCCACCCACAAGTTCATTCATCCACTCAGTGGGGGTCCATAAATAATTTCAAGAGAATAGTGTGTGTGTGTTTGGGGGAGGGTGGGCTCATGATTAATTTCTGGAAGCATGATATGGTGCAGGATAAGAACTGGTAATAGGCATGGGGCACTCAGATATTTCGGCTGTATGGGGCCATGAAATGCCAAAGATCAGTCCTGCAAAATCTCCTAAAAGTGTTTGAGGGTATGCACAACTTTTCAACCAGTTATAAGTAGAGATGAGCGAGCAGTAAAAAGTTCTAGTTCGAGTGTGTTCGGTTCGAGGTTCTATTCGAACTAGAACTCGAACCCCATTAAAGTAAATGGGAGAAGATGTTCTGGTTAATTTTTCTACCTATACAGGTGAGGAGCAGCTGTAATTACCATCCATAACAGTAAACTGTTAACATAGTGGAGCAATAAAGTCTTGGAATTTTATTAAACACTTGGATCGTAGCTGGATTTATCTTTATGTGCATTGTCTTGGTCGAGGTGGCACAGTTATGGTGGACACCATGGGAGACATGTATGAAAACTGTCTTGGTCACCTGCTGAATAATAACTTATTTATTTTTATTCATTTATATAGCACCTTTATATACACAGCGCCAGGGCCGGGACGACGGGTAGGCCAAGGTAGGCGACCGCCTAGGGCGCCTACCTCAGCCTATCCCTAAGGGGCGCCGTCAGGGCCCCGACCGCTCGCCGGGCTCCAGGCCGCTGCCATGGCCTGAAGCGCCGGCGGTCCCTCTGTGACCGCTTCTGCGGAGCAGAGAGCTGAGTGCTCCCTGCCCCGCAACAGTGTCGGGGCCCCTCCCCGGAGAACGCTGGGATCCTCCCGGTGAGCTGCAGGGCCGACACCAGCGGGCCGCCAGGGGGATGGTCCTCAGAGCGCTGAGGACCCGCCGCGGCCCCGGCGCCTCAGCCGGCAGCGTCGCGATGATGTGATGTCCATCGCGACGCGGCCTCTCCTCGGGCCACAGCGCGTCACAAGGCCGTGCGCCCCCGAGGACAGCCGGAGGAGCGCGCCGGCGAAGAGGACAGAAGAGTGAGCGCGCGCCCGTGAATTGGTAAGTATTAATGTTGTTGTTTTTAAGTGCCTGCCTGTGGCCCCCTATATCCCGCCTGCGGCCCCCCATAATACCTGCCTGCGGCCCCCCATAATGCCTGCCTGCGGCCCCCTATAATGCCTGCCTGTGGCCCCTATAATGCCTGCCTGCGGCCCCCATAATGCCTGCCTGCGGCCCCCTATAATGCCTGCCTGCGGCCCCCTATATTCTGCCGGGGGCCCCCTATATTCTGCCGGGTGCCCCCTATATTCTGCCTTGGGGCCCCCTATATTCTGCCTGCGGCCCCCTATAATGCCTGCCTGTGGCCCCCTATATTCTGCCTGTGGCCCCCTATATCCCGCCTGCGGCCCCCATAATGCCTGCCTGTGGCCCCCTATATTCTGCCTGTGGCCCCCTATATCCCGCCTGCGGCCCCCATAATGCCTGCCTGCGGCCCCCATAATGCCTGCCTGCGGCCCCCTATAATGCCTGCCTGCGGCCCCCTATATTCTGCCTGTGGCCCCCTATATTCTGCCTGTGGCCCCCTATATTCTGCCTGCGGCCCCCTATATTCTGCCTGTGGCCCCCTATATTCTGCCTGGGCCCCCTATATTTCTGCCCTGCGCCCCTATAATGCCTGCCTGTGGCCCCCCCTATATTCTGCCTGCGGCCCCCATAATGCCTGCCTGTGGCCCCCTATTTTCTGCCTGTGGCCCCTATATCCCGCCTGCGGCCCCCATAATGCCTGCCTGTGGCCCCCTATATTCTGCCTGTGGCCCCCTATATGCCTTCCTGTGGCCCCCCATAATGCCTGCCTGCGGCCCCCCATAATGCCTGCCTGCGGCCCCCTATAATGCCTGCCTGCGGCCCCCTATATTCTGCCTGTGGCCCCCTATATTCTGCCTGCGGCCCCCTATATTCTGCCTGTGGCCCCCTATATTCTGCCTGCGGCCCCCTATATTCTGCCTGCGGCCCCCATAATGCCTGCCTGTGGCCCCCTATATTCTGCCTGTGGCCCCCTATATCCCGCCTGCGGCCCCCATAATGCCTGCCTGTGGCCCCCTATATTCTGCCTGCGGCCCCCTATATCCCGCCTGCGGCCCCCCATAATGCCTGCCTGTGGCCCCCATAATGCCTGCCTGTGGCCCCCTATAATGCCTGCCTGTGGCCCCCAAAAATGCCTGCCTTTTGGCCCCCATAATGCCTGCCTGTGGCCCCCTATAATGACTGACCGCGGCCCCCTATATCCAGAGGTGCCAACTTACGAAAAGGAAAAAGCAGGAGAATTTAGTGGGCGGCGGCAAACATTTGCATGGACACGCCCATCTTGTTGGTATGCCACGCCCCTTCAAAAAAGCCACACCCACTCCACCTAACTGCATAACGGCTTTGGAAGAAAGCCAGGTAGATGCCCTTATAGCCAGGTATAGCCCCCATAACCAGGTAGTGCCCCTTACAGGCCGGGAGATTTCCCCCTTGTAGCCAAGTAGATGCCCCCTCTGTAGCCAGGTAAGCCAAATTTGTAGCCAGGTAGATGCCCCCCTTTGTTAGCCAGGTAGGTGCCCCCCATTGTTTTCCAGGAAGGGGCCCCCATTGTTAGCCAGGTAGGTGCCCCCATTGTTGGGCCCGGTAGGTGCCCCCATTGTCACCAGGTAGGTGCCCCCATCTTTTGCCAGGTAGTGCCCCCATTGTTTGCCAGGTGATGTCCCCTCTGTTGCCAGGGAGGCCCCCTTGTTAGCCAGTAGTGCCCCCTCTGTTTGCCCGGGATCCCCCCCTGTTAGCCAGGGAGGGGCCCCCTCTGTTAGCCAGGTAGTGCCCCCTCTTTTGCCGGTAGTGTCCCCCCTTTTTTGCCCCGGTTGTGTCCCCTCTGTTGCCAGGGGCCCCCCATCTGTTAGCCCGGAATACCCCCCCTCTGTTGCCAGGAGATGTTCCCCTCTGTTTCCAGGTAGATTCCCCTCTGTTGCCAGGGAGGCCCCCTCTTTTTGCCAGGTAGGCCCCCTTTGTTGCCAGGTTGTGTCCCCTCTGTGGCCAGGGAGGGCCCCCATTGTTGCCAGGGGTGCCCCCCGTTTCCAGGTATCCCCCTCTGTTTCCAGGTATTGCCCCTTGTTAGCCAGGTAGACCCCTAAAAATAATAAAAAATTAAAATAATAAATCCACTTACCTTACCAGGTCCTGCAGCGTGGCCGCTCCCGACCGATCTCTTCAGCGGGCCGGGGGGAAATGAGAGCAGCCCCCCCATCCCCTGAGCCGCGCGCACTCCCCCTGCGCCGTTGACCTGTATTTTTGGGGCAACACCGGCCCCCAAAAAACAGGGAGAAGGAGCGATCCTCCTGCCCCCCCCCGCCATGAGACCGCGGGCGGGGTGACGGCCGCCCGCGCCGGCGCCCCGCCTGTAGGGGCGGTCCCGCGGCGCAAGAGTAGCGCACCCCCCGCTAACCCCCTTTTCCCCCGGGGGTAAATTTTAAAAACCCCCCCCCGCCCGCAAAGGGGGCCCCCGGGGGAATTTCCCAAATCCCCCCGGGAGGGCGGGAAAGGGGGCCCCCAAAATAGGGGGGACCCCCCCCGCCAAAAACGGGGGGAGGGGCATGTAAAGCCCATTTCCCCCCCTGCGGCCCCCTATAATTTCCTTTCCTGCGGGGGCCCCCCATAATTTTCCTGCCGTGGGCCCCCCATTCCTGCCTGTTTCCCCCCTTAAAGCCTGCCTGGGCCCCCTTAAAATCCCGCCTGCGGCCCCCCTTTTAAAGGGCCTGCCCCCGTGGCCCCCTATTTAAAGCCCCTGCGGGCCCCCTATAAATGCCTGCCTGCCCGGCCCCCCCTTTAAAATGCCAGCCAGTGGCCCCCAATATTCTGCCCGTGGCCCCCCCATACCCCCGCCGGAGCCCCCATTTTTTTCCCGCCTTCGGCCCCCTATAATGCCCTGCCCCGTGGCCCCCCAATATCCCGCCCGTGGCCCCCTATAATGCCTGCCTGGGACCCCCCTATTTAAAGCCCCGCCCGTTGGGCCCCCCCATTTAATTCCCCTTGGGCCCCCCTACGCCTGGGCCTTTCGGCCCCTATTTAATTTCCTGCCTTGGCCCAAATTTTTTCTACCCGTGGCCCCCAATTCCCTGCCCGCGGCCCCCTAAATTTCCGGGCCTTTTGGGGGCCCCATATTGTGCCTGGGGCCCCCATACGCCGGGCCCGCGGCCCCCAAAAATGGGCCCCGCCTGCGGCCCCCAAAAATGCCCTTTCCTGCGGCCCCCCCATATTCTGCCTGTGGGGCCCCCCATAATTTTTGCCTGGGGCCCCCCCATATTCTGCCTGTTGGCCCCCCCCCCTATTTTGGCCGCCGGGCCCCCCCAAAATTCTGCCTGCGGCACCCATAATGCCTGCCTTTTGGCCCCCCAATTCTGCCTTGGCCCCCTTTTAAACCCGCCTGGGCCCCCTAATGCCTGCCTGTGGCCCCCCTATATTTTTGCCTTTGGGGCCCCCCATTTTCCCGCCTGCGGGCCCCCATAATGCATGCCTGCGGCCCCCCCATAATGCCGGGCCTTTTGGGGCCCCCCCATATTCTCCCCTTTTGGGCCCCCTATATTCTGCTGTGGCCCCTATAAAATTTCCCGCCCTGGGCCCCCCCCATATTCTGCCTTGGCCCCCTATATTCTGCCCGCGGCCCCCTATATTCCCGCCTGCGGCCCCCATAATGCCTGGCCTTGGGCCCCCTATATTTTGCCCGCCGCCCCCCCCATAATGCCCTGCCCGTGGCCCCCCCATATTCTGGCCCCGGGGGCCCCCTATATCCCGGCCCCGCGGGCCCCCCTATTTCCCCCCTGGGCCCCCATAATGCCCCGCCTGTGGCCCCCTTTATTCTGCCCCGTGGCCCCCTAATATCCCCCCCCTTCGGCCCCCCATAATGCCCCGTTTCGGCCCCCCCCCATAATGGGCCTGCCTGCCCCGGGCCCCCTAAAATGCCCGCCTGCGGCCCCCTATATTCTGCCTGTTGGCCCCCTAAAATTCCCCCCTGCCGGCCCCCTAAAATTTTGCCGGGCCCCCTATATTCTGCCGGGGGCCCCCATATTTTGCCTGCGGCCCCCAATTTAAAGCCCCGCCTGTGGCCCCCATATTCTGCCGTGGCCCCCCATATCCCGCCCTGCGGCCCCCCAAAAATGCCCGCCGTGGCCCCCCCATATTTTGCCCTGCGGGCCCCCCTTTATCCCGCCCGCGGCCCCCCCTTTAAAGCCTGCCCGTGGCCCCCATAAAGCCCCGCCTGTTGGGCCCCCCTAATTTCCCCGCCTGGGGGCCCCCCTATAATTTCCGCCTGCGGGACCCTAAAAATTGCCTGTTGGCCCCCTATAATTTCCTGCCTGTGGCCCCCCCTAATGCCTGCCAGTGGCCCCCTATTTAAAGCCCCTGCCTTTCGGCCCCTATATCCCCCCTGCGGCCCCCCCATAATGCCGCCTGGGCCCCCCCTTTAAAGCCTGCCTGTGGCCCCCTATTTTCCTGCCTTTTGGCCCCCCATAATTGCCCTGCCTGTGGCCCCCCCTTTTTTCCCCGCCCCGCGGCCACCTATAATGCCTGCCTGTGGCCCCCATAATGCCTGCCTGCCCGGGCCCCCCCCTTAATGCCTCCCGTGGGCCCCCCATATTTTTGCCCCCGTTGGCCCCCCATCTCGCCTGGGCCGCGGCCCTCTAATTTCCCGGGCCTGGGGGCCCCCCATAATGCCTGCCTGTGGGGCCCCCCATATCCCCCCCTTTTGGGCCCCTATAATGCCTGCCCCGGGGGCCCCCTTAAAAAAGCCCCCGCCCGTGGCCCCCCCTTTTTTCTGCCTGGGCCCCCCATACGCCTGCCTGCGGCCCTTATAATTTCCTGCCTGTGGCCCCCCTATAATTTTGCCTGGGCCCCCAAAACGCCCGCCCGCGGGGCCCCTATAATGCCCTTTCCTGTGGCCCCCTATATTTGGCCCTGTGGGGCCCCCTAAAAGCCTGCCCGCGGTCCCCCCCTAATGCCCTTTCCCCCTCGGCCCCCCCATTTAAAGGGCCCGCCGGGGGCCCCCCTATATTCTGCCTGAGGCCCCCCAATTCTGCCGCGGCCCATATATTCTGCTGCGGCCCCCCCTAATGCCTGCCTGTGGCCCCCTAAAATTCTGCCCCGTGGCCCCCCCCTTTTTCCCCCCCTTGGGGGGCCCCCTAATGTCTGCCTGTGGCCCCCCATTTTCTTTCCCCGCGGCCCCCTATATTTCCCCCTGGGTCCCCCCATAATGCCCCGCCGTGGCCCCCATAATGCCCGCCTGCGGGGCCCCCTATAAAAAGGGCCCGCCCGCCTTTCCGGGGCCCCCTAAAAATGCCTGCCCGTGGCCCCCAAATGCCCGCCCGTGGCCCCCTTTAAAAACCTGCCTGCGGCCCCCCAAAATCCCCCGGCCCGGGCCCCCTTTAAAGCCTGCCTGCGCCCCCTATAATGCCCCCCTGTGGCCCCCATATCCCGCCTTTTGGCCCCCATAAAATTTTTTGTGGGGCCCCCTTATATCCCGCCCCGCGGCCCCCCATAATGCCCGCCTGCGGCCCCCTATTAAAGCCCCCCTGGGGCCCCCCTATATTTCCCGCCTGTGGCCCCCCTTTTTTGCCTGCCCGCGGCCCCTAAAATGCCTGCCTGTGGCCCCCTAAAATTCTGCCCGTGGCCCCCTATACGCCCGCCCCGCGGCCCCCTTAATGCCTTTCCAGTGGGGCCCCCCTATTCGGGCCCGTGGCCCCCTTTAGCCCGCCTTTCGGCCCCCCCTATAAGCCTGCCCCGTGGCCCCCTTTTTTCTCCTGTTTGGCCCCCCCTTTCGCCTGCCTGGGGGCCCCCCCTAAAGCCTGCCTGGGCCCCATAAAATGCCTGCCTGCCCCCGGCCCCTATAATTTTGGGCCCGTGGGGCCCCCCTTTAAGCCTGGCCCGTGGCCCCCTTTTTCCCGCCTTTTGGCCCCCTAAAAATACCCCCCTGCCTGCGGGCCCCCTATTTTTAAAACCTGCCCCGGCCCCCATAATGCCCGCCTGGTGCCCCTAAAGGGCCCGCCTGGTGCCCCCCTAAAAAGCCTTCCCCGAGTCCCCATAAAAGCCTGCCTGAGCCCCCTTACGGCTGCCCGTGGCCCCTATATGCCTGCCTGTGGCCCCCCTACGCCTGCCTGAGCCCCCCCGGGAAAGGCTGCCTGGGCCCCTTTTAAAGGGGCCCGCCGTTTTGGGCCCCCATATGCCTCCTGTGGCCCCCATCGCCTGCCTGAGGGCCCCCTACGCCCCTTTATACCCCCCCTTTTTTCGCCTGCCTTTTGGCCCCTATTTTGCCCTCCGTGGCCCCCATATGCCCCGCCTGTGGCCCCCACAAACCCCCTGCCCCGAGGTCCCAAAAGCCGTTTTGTGCCCCTGTACCCTGCCCTGTTTTTCCCCTATATGGGCCCGCCTTTTGGCCCCCCCTAGCCTGCCTTGGGGGCCCCTATATGCCTGCCCGGGGGCCCCCCATATGCCTGCCCCCCGTGGCCCCCAAAACCTGCCTGTGGCCCCAAAACCCCCTGCCTGGGCCCCAAAACCCTGCCCCCGGGGCCCCCAATTAACCCCCCCTGAAAAACCCCCGCAATTTTATTTGCCTGGGGCCCCCTAGCTTAAAACCAAACCTTTATTTCCCCTATATTTAAAATTTCCTTTCCCTTTTTAAGGGGACAATATCTATTATACCTGCCTGGGCTGAAGGAGGGCAAAATTCCCAAATACCTGTCTGCTAAGGGGACTTTATATACCTATAATTAAGGAGTTACTGGAAAAAGGAAAGGAAAACAAGGGTAATTTTTTTCCAAATCCCCAGGGGGCAATTTCCTTTTTGGGCCCGGGGGAATTGGCAAAAAGGGAAATGTGAACCCGGGGTGGAGAAGAAAAGGGAAAGGGGAAAAGGCGCTGATCAGAAAAGACGTCTCCTGTGAGTCACTAAATGTAACTGCAGTGAATTTACTTATATTTTGCTGGGGTCTAAAAAACAACTAGTATCTAAACCAAAATCTGGTCACTGTTAAAGGCGGTAATTTTATGTAAACAGAGGGCCCCGTTTAAGGGTGATGTCCAAAATTTTGGGGGTCGCGTTTGGGGCAGGGTTGGGGAGGATTATTTTGGCCTTTTTTTTAATAGTTTTTGGTCTTGGTTTTTTGGGAGGAGTGTTTTTTTGTAAACCCAAACATTTTGCTGGTAGATTTGCCCATGTGTAGGGGGGAAATTTTTTAGTGACTGTAATTAGGGGTTTTTTGATCTGTCATTAAAGGAGGGGGAAACGATTTTGAAAATGCCCAATTTTTTAAGGGGTGATTTTTTTTGTGCAGTTAATGCTGAAGGGGATGGAGGGAGCTATGTGGAATGTGCAAAAAAATTAGTGACAGGCCGGGGGGTGCGGGGGGAGAGAGGAATTTTGTGTGTGTGGGGGGGGGGGGGTATTTTTTTGAGAGCGGGGGGGGGGGGGGGGCGCCAATGGCTGTAAACCCCAAGGGCACCAAAATCCCCTTGTCCCCGGCCCTGAACAGCGCTGTACAGGATGTATTATTTCATAGGTTTGTCCCCTTGGGGCTCACAGATTAAACCCCAGATGAACCTAACTGTATGTGTTTAATAGTTTGAGGGAAACCAGAATGCCCAGAGGAAACCCATGCGATTTTCTATTCTCTGTGAATTGTTTTGGTGGCTTTAAACCCCGGGCCCAGTGTGGGGGCCAACATCCCAAACCACTAACCTAATACCAGGCACACAGTCATGCAATTGCTACAGACAAACATTGTTAGTAGTAGAATGGGTCCTACAGAAGGCTCAGGATTTTAAAGGCGATGTTCACACGGCTTAGCCGCGTAATTCCCGGGGAGGTTTTGGCCCTTACGCGGCTGAGTGAAAAACCCGGGGGCTGGGTAGGGGGGCCGGCAGCTCATCGGGTCCATAGACAACCATTATCCACAGAGCGTATCCCGCCGGGATAATGAACATGTCAATTTCTCCCCGATCAGAGTTTTAGCCGAGCGGGAGGGGAGACGGAATCCAAGTTCCCCTATGAGAACTATGGATTACCGTAATGCCTGGGACGGATTTCAGCCGTATTGGAGCACAATACAGCGCGCAATACGGCTGAAATCCGTCCCAAAATCAGCCGTGTGAACGAGGCCTAAGGGTGAGTTAGCATGTTGCATTTTTGCTGCATTTCTCAATTGAATTAAAAAAGAATCTGTAAACTGCTTGAGTTTAAAACAATGCATTAAAAATTAAAGCAGTACAAATGCACGTTTTTAAAAAACACATGTATTTTCTTATTGCTGCATGCATTTTTGTTGCACTCACATAAAGCAATGTGTGAACCCAGCCTAAATGCAGCAAACTGCCTCTCTATATAACACCAGCCCTTTCTTCTTCCAGCATGGTTCCTATTAGGGTATGCTCACACACTGTATTTGCGGGATGTACATGCAGGGCTGGGACAAGGTATTCTGGTGCCCTAGACAAATAAGGCACAAAGTGCCCCCCAAATGGAAAATTCAGCACACACCATGCTTCTTTGCGCCCCCTTTTCTGCCTGGGATGAATTGGCGCCCTAAGCGGTCGCCTACCCTAGCCTACCCATCGTCCTGGCCCTGTGTACATGGGCACGAAATTGCACCAAAGTGAGCCCTGCAAATACAGTAAAATCATAAAGCGAACGTGTCTCTAGGCGTGTACTGTGCACACGTGATGTGATGTGTCACTTCTTTCGGGTGCGAACACATCGGGGAATACTAATCGAAAAGGGGGGCAGGACCATAGCACTGTTGATAGTACACTCTGGACAGCACATACTTTCATAAGCAGGCGTATTGCGGTGCATACCTGTGCGCATCGCAATACACCGTGTGAACATACCCTTACTCATAATGTACAGGAGAGGTGACTTTAGATTGAACCCATCTGATGACATGACCTTGACATGTTGGATGGGCTTACATAATTAGATTACAATGTACTAAAAACATCAACTTCATACATAATCAGGTAACTATGAGCACTTCCTATTTTTGACAACAGCAGTGCATAGCTCATGAAGGAAGTCATGTGTTGTGCGCTGCCTGGGTGGGTAAATAAGGTACGTGATAGGCTGCCTGCACACATTTTCCTTGTAAAAAGATTGATTTATCAGAGATGCAAAAATCTATGATTGTTGGCTTTCAGGCCAAAGGTGGAAGTATCAATGAAACCGCGCAGTTTGTGAACTGTTTGCGTGCTGCGGTGGGGAAAGGGTAGTGTTAATGGAAAAAATGGTGCTATTGTGAATAATGGTTTTAAATTGTGAATAAACAATGTGGAAACTGTGTAGCTCCACGTGCCACCAGTGTGAGAGGTGAACAGCAGCTACAAAGGTGCGCAAGGGACGACTGACACACTACAGTGCAGCAGCTCATCATACAAAATGGACCAGGGGGCTACCAGACATTTGTCTAAAAGTATGGTTCAGTGAACCCTACTGTGTATGGGGCTTCGAAGCAGATTGACGGTCACTACACCAAGCTGCACTGCCAGAAAAGGTTTCAATTTTCATACCAGTATCAGAATTGAACCTCCACAGATTGATAAAGGGTTGCTTTCTCTAATGAGTTATATTTTCTGCTTCATTGGAAGTATGGATTTTGACATGTCAGGCAAGAAACATCAGATAACAAACACCCTGCAATCATTGCTGGAAGAACACAAGCTAGTGGGGCAACGTTATGGTCTAGAGAATGTTTTTGTGGCATTCTTAATATATTTGGGTATGAAGCCACACTTGCAGATCACATACACATATATTTGTTAATGGTCTTCCCGGGAGCAGATTAGATCTTCCAGCAAGACAATGCAACATGTTACATAGCTAGAAATGGCTAATATTGGTTGAAGAAGCGTGGTCAAAACTTTCAAGTAGTACCTTGGCCCCCTATTTCCCTAGACATGACCTCATTTGAACATCTGTGGGAACACCTCGATCGTCATGTTCTTTCTATGGATCTTCCCCACACACCCTCCAGCACCTGTGGGATGCAGTCAGTATGGCTCAAGAAAATGGTGATGACCTTCCAGGACCGTATTGAATCATGGCGGTTACTCTGTATATCAGCTGGTGGTCATAATAATGTGTAAATATTTTTTAATTACACAAATATAAAAATAATCCCATTTATAGGAGTCTACCTGCTAGATTTAAAGACATATCTAGTATAGGATAAGTGATACGTTAGGTAGTAGGTATCTGTCACTGGATTGATTGCAGCAGGAGACCTGCAAGGCCGTTCCCATGTCCTAGGGCAGGCTTTACCAGGTCTGTGGTGCTAAGGAGAGGGTTCCTACCCCCAGGCTTGAGGGAAGACTGAACCAGTAGGAGACTGGTAAAAGTGTGTGTTTGTGGTGCTGGGTAGTAGACTCAGACCACGGATAGAAAGGGACTCTCTGAGTGTTGAGTTAGTGGCTAGAGAGCTTAGGGTTTATGTTGTGAAGACTGAAGAGTAAAGCTGGCTGAGGGCAGCTTGAAAGAAAAATCCATTCCAATGTTTCTTGCCGGTTTCAAACTTGGGACCCTTCACGTGTTAGGTGAACATGATAACCACTACCGACACCAGTTTCAGTACTGTAGTGCTTATCATGTTCACATAACACACACAAGGTCCTCTGTTCAAAACAAGGCAGAAACATTGGAATGCAGTTTCACCCCTTACTGACACTGGACGTATGGATAAGTCCTGATGCCGGTAAGGGGCTTTGTAGCGGGATTACAACGCGATCTCGCTACACAGCTACCGGATGTTAGTGGCTTATTGTAGCTAACACCCGGCGGTTACAGCATGGGGGGGCGCCATTGCCCCCCTGCGCTGTTTCACCCCTTAGACGCCACAGCAAAAATGGCCACAGTGTCCATCACTGCCATGTTTTCAATTCCCCCACTTCGGTCCCAGGCAGGAAGTGGGGAAACCACCATCTTTGTACACTCTAATGCATTATATATGCAATGCATTAGACTGTATAAATGATCTCGCCACCTAGTGGTTAAGCACCCTAGGGGGACTCCAAGTTAAAGTAAAAAACAAAAGTTTTAAACTGTAAAAAAATGTAAAAAATTAAAAGTTCAAATCACCCTCTTTCTCCATTTTCCAAATAAAAGAATAAAATCATAAAAAAGTTACACGTTTGTTATCGCTACGTCCAAAAAAGTCTGATCTATTAAAATAATACGCTGAAAACCGTAGAACAAAAATTTAAAAATGCCAAAATTGCATTTTTTTTTAGCCATTTCACGACCCCTAAAAATAGGAATAAATTTAATCAAAAATGTGGTATTCCAAACTGGTAGCAATAAAAAGTACAATTTAGTCCACAAAAAATCCCCCTCACTCATGTCAGTTAGTACAAAAAAGTTGTTGGTCGCAGAAAATGTCGCAACAACGCAAATGTCAAAAATAGAAAATGTTTGTAATTTTCTTACAGTACCAAACCATAAAGGAAACCGTACATGTTTAGTATTGGCGGATGCATATCAACCTCTAGAATACAGATAATACATCACTTTTACTGATGAATGAACGCCAAAAAAAACCTCCTGTAAACATGGAGCAAGTATGTTTTTTTTTCACATTTTGCCCCACTTCGAATACTTTTGCGGTTTCCCTGTATATTATATGGTAAAATGAACAACGCTAATAGAAAGTACATCTTGTCCCGCAAAATAAAAGCCCTCATATGTCTATGTAGGTGGAAAAATAAAAAAGTTATGGCTTTCAGAAGGCGAGTAGGAAAAATAACTTAGAGCCATATTATTATGACCATCTGTCAGGAAGGGGTTATAAGATGCTTTGTCATCAGAGTCACATATGTTGGTGCCAAATCTGTCTTATGGAAGGATGGTGATTCCAGAGCTAAATGACCCCCCAGGCCTGTCCAAGATGGTGGCCGAATGTGAGTCTCACAGATATAACAGTAATTTAGCATCACATACATTTTTACAATATTTTATTTTAATATATTGAGTATGAAAACATAGGTATACTATTGGAAAAAATATATATGGAGGATTATTCAAAAACAATGGTGAAAAAGTAAAGGCAAGTAACATGAGTGTTAAATAGCCAAACACATCTGCCGTGTCACCAATGGAAATCACATGTGTAGTTCTGGTTACAACTAGACAGAGTCTTTTCATGGTAACAAATTGGTGCTATGTTCTCCCACTTATCAATACTGAAAGGGTATCATTTATCACAATCCTTTGGAATCACCCGGAACCTCAAAATTCAAAAGT
>JAODAL010025952.1:0-57651 GCA_025379985.1 Phyllomedusa bahiana
GGTTTTTTGCGGGAGGGATACTGTAAAAGACCCCAATTGTAAAGGTTTCATAAAAAAAAACGTATTCCTTTACTCACTTCTTTTTAACATTTTTATTGTCAAGGGTTTTTTTGGGGTCATGGTGCTGTGGATACGCTATAATTCAAGGTCATTTGGAACGAAATGTGGTTTTCTAAGGGGCTTTGCTCCCTCACAATTTTTACAGTGGCTGAGAAGTCATTTTTAAAATTTTTTGGGTATGCTCTGTGAAATACAGTAATACAGGTCCTATTTAAAAAAATTTTGGTTTCCAACGACATTTTTCTTCAAAATTGTAAACATGCTCAAGGGTGATTTTTTGAAATGTTGGGGCATGGTACTGTAAAAAAACAGGATAGTGGACATTTTTAAGGGACCATAATGCAAAAATGATTTGTTTTTTCAAGTCTTTAACATATTAGCAATCCTGTAGTGAGCAACCCGTTTAATACAAAAAAAAAAGAGAAAAAAGATGTGGGGGATTCCACTATTTTAAAAATGTGTTTTCTAGAATTCAACTATGAAAAAAATTGCATGTAAAAAATAGTGAACAAATTTTTCTCTGAATTGTAAAAGGGGTAGGTACAGGAAGACTTGAACAGTTGTAGATTTTTTCAGGGCGGTGTATGGGCACTTTCGCACCCAAAAAATAAACAATTTCCCCCAAACACGTAGAGTAAAACAAGAAAAAGTCTGGCAAGAAAAAAGGCAACTGGATGAAACAGGAGCGTCAAACACCAGCATTTTCAAGTGAAGCTCAATTGTTCCGCCAAAAATAGGAGGGTAAGCGCTCTTTTGAGAAGAAATTTCTAAGCACAAACCCGGTCTTGATGTGGTCTGGGGAAAGGGCTGGAGGTTTAGCTACCTTCCGCTTCCGCCCCTCTCTTCTGCCGACTGTTTTCGTTGCGCGTCTTAAGCAAATTTTGCCGTGTTAATGGATGGGACGCAGCTGGGCTCTCACCACCCCATGAAACTCGGCCCTTGCTGCTGAACCTGCGGTCAATGTGCGAACACCACCCTTTGGCTCTACCGCACCCACTGTAACTCGCCCCTAGCTGAACCTGCGTGTTAATAGATGAGAAACACCAGCCTTGCTCTCACCACACCCTTTGTAAGCCCGGGCCCCTGCCAGCTGAACCTGTGTGATCCACGTTTAACCTCACCCCCCTTGTCGTAATTTCCTTAACCCACTTGACGTAGAATGAGGTTTTCAGACGGTTCCCTTGACCCCTGGGTATATTGTTTGTTTGCTTCACATTTTTAATGTCACCCGGGAATGGCAAGTTGCCCAGCGGGCGTATTTTGAAAACGAGTTTTTTATAATTTAGTTTATTTCTTTTTGCGAAAAAATTCTGCTGATGGTCCATAAGGGCCCTGTCGGTTTTTGGGTCATGTGCTTTACAGGATATGGATAGTCAATGTCCAATTTACTAAAAAACGCTTAAAGCTAATTTCTTCCGCACTATTTAAACTGTGGGTCATGGGTTTGAGGGTATGCTGCGGTCCAGGACAGGTAAAGTCAATTTCCACTTAAACTAAAATGGTGGTTGAAAAACCCTTTTTCGAATTTTTAAACTGTGGGTCAGAAGGTTTAATTGGGCATAATAGGTCCAAAAGGTTAGTCAATGTCCGTTCCCCAAATAAAATGGAGGTTCAAAGAACCTTTTTCCGGACTTTTTTAAATTGGGGTTTTAGCGGGTTTGAGGGTCATTGCGGGGCCAGGCAGGCATAGTCAATGTCCTTTCAACTAAAATGATGGTTCAAAGCTCCTTTTTTAGGCATTTTTAAATCTGTGGGTAGCAGGTTTAAGGGTAAATGCTGCTTTCCAGGAAAGGGATTTAAAGCCCAGTTCAAGTAAAATGATGTTAAATATTACTGCTTCTGGCCTTTTTAAATGTGGGTCATGCAGGTTAAAGGGGTAGCTTTGGTACAAAAAGGGTGTGAAAGTTGTCAGTTTTTTTCTGGGGATCTTTTTCCCTAATTGTTTTTTAAAGATTAGCACGTTTCCAGTTTTGTTGTGGTGTTAATTCTGCTTCTCCACCCCTTTTTTTGGGGTGTAAGAATAAAGCTGTTGTTCCTTCCCATGATTTTAAAATGGTCATCGACGAAAATTTGTTATCGACTATCGGATTTCTTTGATATTGCCATATCGACTATCAAACGTTTACGTATTTGCACAATCCCCCTTCTTACTTTTGTCATTCAATTTATTTCAGTGACCAAAGGTTTTTTTTTTTTTAAAGGGAGAGTTTGTCAACAAATTAGTCCACGTGTGTTAGGGGGGGACCCTCAAACTGTCCCCCGTCCAGTGTTGGGAACTAAAAACCCATTATTCCCATGTTATAAAATTTATAATGATGATGAGATTTGTAGCTTCCCAATAGCTGGAGGGCCACAGTTTGAGGATGCCTGGTATAGGGTAAAAATGCAATCATAAAGACACATATCATAATGTTAACACAGTTTTATTTTAACCACATGGCGCGTCATGTATCTGCAGGGCTGCACCAGAAGTTTGGTGTCTTTTCAGCCTGAAAATGGGCGCCTGTTGCTATATTTTTAATGAAATGTTCCATTTTGGCGATTTCAAAGCGCCCGCGACTTAGTAATGGCCGGGATAAAGAGGAGCAGGAGGCATGTCGCACTACAAATGTAAAAGCTACCTGTATGACTTTTGAACAGCAAATCCGGTGCTTACTGCTGGAACGGTAGTGGTTTTTAAAAATGGTTTATCTGAGCCGAATTTTTGCTTTGTGCTGAAAGTCTAAATCATGCCGCAGTAGAAACAGATTCATAGATTTAGGTGCCTTCTACACGTATTGCATAAAGAAATGTCATTGGGGGCAAAAAAAATAAAGCCCATTGGGGTTCAGCATGGAGAGCATTTAAGCAACGGGGAAATAATTTTCTTTCCGATCCCATCGAAAAAAATAACAAAATTTTTTAAAATTTTAATTTTTATTTTAAAGTGTTTTTTTAAAAAAAAATAATATTAAAAATGAAATTTTCACCAAATAAAAACAATAAAAAAATAGAATACCTCGTAGAAATATAGAAAATTTATAAACCTTTCATTGGAAAAAAATTTGTTCTACAGATAAAAAATGTTTAATTTCTGGCTTTCTAAATATGGTGGCATAAAAACAAAAAAAAATTCCTTTAGTCCCTAACACAGAAACATGGTAGACTTGATCTTTGAAAAGGTTTTACCATAAAGTTTCTATTACAGAGAGTTCTGAATATGTTTCATTGTGACAATAAAATTTTAATATGGTTTAATAAATGTTGTTTTTCCAAGTATTTCCTCTCCCCAGAAGCACCTACCACTTTAGATTTGTTATTAATGAGTGCATTTTACATAATGCTAATGTGACCTAACCGTATATACTGCATCAAATTACTCCCACATTCCACTTTGTTTTTCTCCTCCACTTCTTTATTCCCTATGAATAGATAGACTTTATTGCACATTCTCAGCTTGCATTTAATCATGTTCCATTCAAGTGAGTGGAGCCAATTAAAATCTATAAATGCACCCAAGCTTGGACACCAATAAGAGTGCATCTTGGCTAATTAAAAGACCAAGCAGGTCCAGGGCTTTAGAGAGCATTGGACTGCTCATTGAAGACAAATAACCTACTGAGAAGACTCAGTCATGGTATTCCTAGACCAAAAGCAAGTCAAAATAATAATGTATTATCAACTTCCTGAAATTGAAATATGGGCTCCAAGTAATCAAAGAAACAACTCAATATATTTAAATACTAATTTACAAAGTTTAACTTTTTAAAGAAACCTTATTAAAGGATTTTCTGGGATCAGATGTATGCACCATACATTTGATTGAGGCGGATTTTTAGAATCCGATTTTTATCATTTTTGATTATTTTAATGAGACAAGGCTGAAATACCCTGCACAGCCACCACTTAAGGTATGGAACATAGGCGTGATCACAGACAAAACACTTAACGATAAAAGTTCCTTTTCCTTAGTTCATATGGGTCCCTCGGTCCCAGTATAAAAATTAAAAAAAAAACTTTGGTCTCAAGAATTCTTCAATTTCTGTGATGCTTTGAGTATGTGACATCACTTCACTATTACTGTGTCCTGCTGCTACTTGGCATGACATGCTCATGTCACAAAGCTATAATGGCTAAAAGATCGCTTAGGGCAAGGACATTAAATGGCCATTATTGTAATTATATAATAATTTATATATATTATATAGTATATATAGATACTATACTATATATATAATATATATATATCATTTATATATATAGTATAATATCTATAATATATATAATAGCCATTTATCAAGTCAGGAAGCACAAGCTGGTTTGTGCTGACACAACATCTCCTGAAATGTCTGTTTTAGTACTTGTGTTCATTCTGATGCAAATAAACTAATGGAGATTATTTTCCTAATGGGTGCGTTGACACAGATTTAGAAGTAGAGTACTCGTGCGAGCACTCTAACGCCTTCACTATTGAAAGTACACGCTGGCCAGCACACACTTTCAACAGCACTCATATTAACTTTCACTTTCCACAGACACACAGTATGTGCCAGAAAAAATGTCAGCTATGATAGCATTCAATGAGTGCTATGATTTTACCATATGTATGTGGTGTACTTCGGGCACATTACAATGCAATTACATGCCGAAATACGCCCCACAAATAAGCCATCTAAACATACCCTTACATTTCCAGAAGGGTATGGCTAAATGGTATATTTTCATTACCTCAAAGAAAAAGTGGGGATATTCACATATTGCACACAGTACAGAAATTAGAAAACGAGAAAAAAACCATAAGTTAAACTCAAAAACAAGTTTAAAAAGAGGGAGAAAAAGCATACACAGAAAAACATATAAATATATATAAATATATAAGCAGAATAAGACCCACACAAAATAGTTGAAGATTGTCCTACATAATATACGACAAAATACAGACCAGAGATATACAAAAATTATCGCTTATAGATTAATTTAGCCCAAATGGAAAGAGATTCCACAATGAATAACCATAGTGCACAAGGTTCTTGAGACATTAAAAAAGTATAGTTCAAACCATTTTAACTAGGGTGTGTTTGGGGGGAGGCGGAGTTGATTATGACAAAGTGAATCGCGAATCAGTTTTACTGTGATCGATAATTTTTCAAGATCATGCGATAATTTAGCGTTTAAATATTGTGCATCATATATTAATATCGCGCCATTTTCGGCGCTTCCTGTCATTTTGGCGGAACAGCGCAAATCAGATTACAGAATTACGAAGCAGGGTGGAGACTGTGTGTGCGACGTCATGACTGGGCTTGATGTATGGTTGCGATTGCTGGAAAAATCACATGACCTCGTTTTACATAGAACAAGCCCTTCCTGTCAATGATCGTGTCTTCTCAGCGTCTCATAAGCAGTAGGACGTGCGCCTGCCTGTGTCAACAGCGAGCGAATTTATTCTATTTCTTCACAGATGAAGCTCTAACTGTTAGCTGTGATCCTTAACAACTTAGTTATGATCGCTCAGGATCTTGAAGATTTTATGTGTTAGGTAAGAGTAGTTAGGTATGAAGAATTTTTATGCGTGCATCTACGCATATAAAGTCACGGAGGTTGAAGCGGGGGGCTGGGGGTAGGAATTGGCCAAAATGAATTATGGAGGTGGCAAAAAACACTGAGGAAGCCAAATGACGTAGAGCGGAGGTCACGGCCAGGCAGCCAGACATAGTATACGAGCGCTCAGGCAGTTGGCACATTGACAACTTAAGATTAGGCTCGCAACACAAACAGAATTAAGAGCAACCACGAGTGGCACAATGATACAGTGTGGAGGTCACGACAGCGAGCTAGCATGTGCATGAGCAGTCAGGCGAGTGGCACAATGATCATTCTGACGCGGCCAAAAACAGTATTAGGAACACAGAGTGGCAACTGATCACACAGTGTGGAGTCACGGCACGGCTCGCGAGTTTGAGATCAGGCTAAGTGGCACAATAATCATCTGGAGGCCAGCTAAACCTGTATTAGCCACAGAGTGGCACAAAACACTCACCACAGTGTGGATGTCACGGCCTGGCAGCAGTATGAGATCAGGCAGTGGGCACATTGACATTCTGGCAAGGCGGTAAACAGTATTAGGCACAGAGTGGGCACAATCCACACCAGATGTGGAGGTCACGCGGCCAGCAGTATGAGATTCAGGCCAGTGCATCAATGACAGATTCTGGAGGTGCAAACAGGAGGAAGCCAACAGATGGCACAATGACCTGAGGAGCGCGAGATGGTCACTGGTGCAGCAGTATGAGGTCAGGCTCGAGTGGGTACATGACATTTAGGGAGTGCAAACAAAACAGGAGCGGAGCGGAAGCTAGACAGAGTGGCACAATGACTGAGAGCAGAGGTCACGGGGCAAGCAGCATGAGGTCAGGTCCGTGGCACAATGACATTATGGAGGCAGACAAAACAGTATTAGGCACAGAGTGGCACAATCAACGAGTGGGAGGTCACACAGCCTGGCAGCTTGAGATCAGGCAGTGGACAATGACATTATGGAGTTGGGAAAATAGGAGGATAAGCCACAGAATAGCACAATGACTGAGAGAGGAGGGTCACGGCGGCAGCAGCATGAAGTCAGGCAGTTGTCAATGACACAGTGTGGAAGGGCACACGGCGGAGTCAGTTCACAGCAGCAGCATGAGCGTAAGAGAGTGGCACATATGGACATTATGGAGGTCGGCAAGACAGGGGAGGAAGCTCACAGGCCGTGGCACAAATGACTGAGAGCGGGAGGTCACGGCTGCAGCAGAATGAGGTCAGGCAGGGCACAATTAACACAGTGTGGAGGACATCCGGCTGCAGCACAGCAGCACGCATGAGGTCAGACTGTGGAACAATAACACAGTGTGGATGTCACGCAACAGCAGCATGAGGTATAAAGTGGCACAATGGACACAGTGTTGAGCGTGGGTGGCAATACCAGGTCCCTGGTAAAGATGGTGTGGTAGGCAGATGGAGAAACTGTCAGCAGATGTGTGGCATCAGCGCGTGTGGCGGCATCAGATTAGTGGTGAGGCAGGTAGTTTGAATCCAGTCTGCGGCCTCTCAAGGCATTGGTGTGTGGACAATCCTGGCGATCACGCCTGATTCATCTTGACAATGGTCACAGTCGTTCCCACATTTCACGTGGACAAAACAGGTTCTCTTGGGGTAACGATGTTCCCCCGCCCACTGGAACACCCGCTCTGATGACACACTACTGGCCGGGCAGGACAGCTTCTCCACTGGCCAAACTCGGCATGTTGGCTGGCACACAATCATCAGTTTGGTCTGCCAGTAGTCCAGCGGATCTTTAACTCTAAGGTGGCGTAGTGCTGTTCCAAGTAGGCCATCAATCCTGTTGTTCAGGGACTGCTCCAGGTCCTGCTGCTGCTGCTGCTGGAGAATGCCTATCCTCACTAGGGAGGTGGAAGGAAGCTGCTCATCAGCTGCTCATAAGATACTCCCAGACTTAGCGTTACTACTGATGGAGGATGGGTGTACTGGCTCACGCCTACCCATCCCAACAAATTCCTCAGCCCTCCTAGCACAGTGTAGCTAGTCAACGGCAGTATATACGTGTGAGCACGCTGAGAACCATCCGGTTCAGACTGTTTGTCAGAGGAGGGGACGATGCCGCTCAAAATATGGCAGCAGGCTCAATAATGACTGTATTTCGCTAGATTTCCCTTATTAGTATTTGTGTTTCTGTCTTCCCTATACAGCAATAGCCTGGGAAATATAAGAGAGACCTCACCATTTTGGATCAGGTTAGACGAGGGTGTTACAATAGCGGTGTGAAGAGCCAGAAGTTCATCCCTCCTTCGGATGCTGGCGTATTAGGCGAGGTAGTGTCACTAGCGCGTCACAACATAAGCATGTCTCGCGCAGGCCATCTGCACTAAGTGACTCGATCGGGGCTCCCTGCCCTCCATTTGTACCTATCTGTATATATTGACCTCACTACGGTGCTTGTGGGTCATCTGCCTCATGTCTTTCCTAATCTCCATCCTACAGCTCCTCACCTGCTGCTCTGTGCTCCTCCTATTCTTGTCACCTGGGTAGAATTAAGTCAACTCATTTCTACCTGTTAATGCTTGTCTGCGTCAATGGTCTCTCTCCTCAGTCCGCATTCGACGCAGCTCGCACACACCTGGACTCATGTGGCTACGAGATGTAGGTCGTAAAGTCTGTCCGTAGTCTCTCTCAGACCGCGCAGGTGACTAGATTTTTCAGATCTGTTCCATCGGGACATGATGCTGGGAATGACGTTTATGCTTCTCCTGTAGTCTGGCCGAGCTGCACTACAACTTAACGTTGCACTCCTCGAATGGCCTCATACACAAAGCAGGTGTCACACTTGAAGCTGCTCCACTGGCTGACATCCATAAGCTTACAAGAAGGGGTGTAATCTTATGTCTGCCTGGTGCTTTCAAAAAATAGTTAAATGGGCCTTTATATCGGTTATTAAATCGGTCTCTATTTCCATGTGCAAGGCTGGAATTTAACAAGGCGGGTGGAAAATCGCATATCAGAGTGTGTTGGGGGAGGGACGTTATGCTGCTGCAATTCGAGGAGGGGTGTTCCTGGCTTTGTAGAATGGATAAAGTGGGATGCACAGTTTCCCGGCCATTTTCGAATGTTCTGAAGATCGGTGGAAGACTTCAGGAACCTTTTCACAACCAGATTGAAACCCTGCGGCCATGGCCCGGGCGCAGGACACCATTTTCCCTTCCTCGGTTGCAGGGGAGCAACTCCTTCTGTCGCGGGGACTTGCGTTCGGGCCCAGGCAAGCCAGGTGTAGAACTGCTGTGACACCCCTGTGCCCTACAAAATGTGGTATGATGGAGCAGTACTTGTGGAGGCTGAGATGGTGGTGGGTGGGGAGGAGGAGGAGGCGGACAATTGGCGCAGGTTTCAGCAGTTTGACAACGTGGAGGAGAAAAGCGGGTCTCCTGTCCAAGTTGTTGGTGTGCTGGGCGGAAGCACATTCACCCAGGGGGGCCTAAAGGACATGTACTGGCCCCGGGCCGTAGTTACAGCTCCAGACGTTTCCCCGCTGCCGTGCACCTTGGACAAAACCGATAAGCTCAAGGGACTGACCCCCTTCTGTTCTACATATTTATGAAGTGCTGGTACTGCCTTTTTGGAAAAGAAATTACGGCTTGGAAAATCTCCATCTCGGGCTCGGACAAAACATTAGTTCTCTGAACGGTGCAGAGTCCACCATTTGGAAAGGGAGGGACTGCAGTTACCAACAACTTGGACAGGAGCACGGTCAGCTGCTCACCTTAGGATGGTTGGACCATACTGTGTCTCTTTGCATTCACGCCTCGCCTGAACGGGGCAGGAGCTCTCCTTTGCAAAAAGGCGGGGTGGTTGAGCCTTGACTGGCTGCAATGGCATGCGAGCCACTGGGCGCTGCTGCTGCTGCTGTTGCTGCGGCGGCAGGAAAGGACCACCACATCTGAGCCCGTTTCTCCCAGGCCCCCGGATGGTGAGCTGCATGTGTTGACGCAGGGCCGTGGTGCCCAAAGTTTTGCTCCCTGGCCACGCTTCACTTTCTGCCTACAGATTTTTACATATACCCATTTTTGGGTCCTCGTGTCTTAGCAATGAACTCCACACCGACCGAGTATCGATTTTTACCGCCAACGCTCCGCACTGAGTGATACTCCGCCGCCTGCCTCGCTTTAGCCCCTGTGCCGTACTTTCTTGGACCTGCGAAGCGGGGTTTTTTACCCCGTGGCCGCTTGGCTCCCGACCTCACACTGCTGCTATCCTGCTGAACTCACGGCCACACGACCCACTTGCTGGCTGCGCCGCTGCTGACCCCAGCTAAGCCCTTTCTCCTGACGATTTATGAAGCCCTTGCCTCACCCGGTCCCAAGTGCGGTCGGCTACATCATCATTTTATTTGTGTTCATCGTCACTGCTGTCCTCATCACCGGTCTTGGTATGCCAAGGCTGACCTCTCACAACATGACCTCCCATGCCACTCTCCACATCTATACTTTTCCGCCTCCTACAAGACGCAGGGGATATTGGCCCCATGTCTTCGCTGCCAAGTAGCTGCTGACTGCCCTCCTCAAATTGTTTTATCCTCGCTATATAGTGGCGCTGAGCCCCGACCACATAGTAGATTTTCTGGCTGAGGGAACCGGATGGGACAGAGGCGGGCTGAGGACAGGTGGGCGCTGACCGCTCCCGGGCCATGCCAACTAATGGTTGTGTTGAGGTTTCCCCACCGACTCTTGGTGGGGTTGTCGATGTCATCGGGGAGGAAGAGGATGACCTAGTCAACCAATCAAGAACCCTTGGGTTGCTGAACAACAAACGGCCGCTAGATGACAGCGGCAGTTGTGGCCTCACCCTGGACCCTGCTGTGACCGTCCCCTTGCTGTGCTGCGACCTGGGCCTGTTCCCGGAATGTTTTGTGCCACTGCCACTCGCAGGTGCAGAGCCTGTATCTTCTCTGTCTGACATACTGTTTGTTCGAAAATGTACAGACACTGTTTGATGATGATATCTGTATACGATAAATATACACCCTGTTTTTGACTCCAAATGAACCCAGTAACAAGCTTGGGTAACCCTTGGATATAAATTGGCTCCCCAAATGGCCAGGAAAATTTACTTGTATGTGTCGTTTAAAAAACACTGTGTGTTTTTACTAAATGTAAAAGCACAAACAGGCTTAATTAACATTCGGACATTGAATTAGGGGTACAGGAAAAATGTAAAATATTTTGGCGTTAAAAAAAGACGGTTTATTTTTGTCAGCACACCAGCAAAACAACGCTTAATTAACCCTGGATGTAAATTTCGCCAAAGAATTGAAACCGCACAAAATTGTAGCTTTGTAGCGTGTTATAATTGCGTGTTTTCTACGCCACACAACAAGAGATACAGTTGTAATTAACCTTTGCTTGTGAATTAGGCTACAGAAAAAATTTATATATTTTGGCGTTGAAAAAAAACGGTTTATTTTTGTCAGCACACCAGCAAAACAACGCTTAATTAACCCCTGGATGTAAATTGCGCCAAAGAATTGAGCCGCACAAACTAGTAGCTTTGTAGCGTGGTTCAATTGCGTGTTTTCTTCGCCACACAACAAGAGATACAGTTGTAATTAACCTTTTTCTTGTGGGAAATTAGGCTACAGGAAAAATTTATATATTTTGGCGTTGAAAAGCGGTTTCTTGGGGTCAGCACACCAGCAAAAACAACACTTAATTAACCCCTGGGTTTTAAATTGCGCCAAAGAATTTAGCCCACCAAATAGTAGCTTAGTGCGTGTTACAATTGCGTGTTTTCTACGCCACACAACAAGAGATAAGTTGTAATTACCTTTGCTTGTGAATTAGGCTACAGGAAAAAATTTATATATTTTGGGTTTAAAAAAAGGAGGTTTATTTTTGTCAGCAAAACCAGAAAAACAAGTTTAAATTAAACCCCCTTTGGTTTAAAATTGCGCCAAGAATTGGGCCGCACAAACAAAGTAGCTTTGTAGGGTGTTACAATTGCGTGTTTTCAAAGGCCAACAAAAGGGAGATACATTTTGTAATTAACTTTTGTTTTGTAAATTTAAGGTCCCGGGAAAAAATTTTTATATATTTTGGCCCGTTGAAAAAAGGGGGTTTTTTTTTTAGAACCCCCGGGGGGAAAAAAAAACCCTTAAAATTAAAAACCCCTGGATGAAAAATTGCGCAATGAATTGAGCAGCCAAAAATAAAAGTTGTTTTTGTATTAAAAAAAAACGCGGGTTTTTTTAAAATTGAATAAAACGGAAAACGGGCTTTGATCCCCATTTTGGACATTGAATGTAAATGCAGCTGCAGTGGAGGGCCAACTGGATTTCGACCAAATTTCCCCCAAAAAAAATTTAAAAATTGAACTTTTAAGAGAAAAGCCCTCTGAGAAAAAGCTGAGGACACCCACAGAAATCGCTTTTAAAAAAAATTCAATTTTTTCAGTAAAAAGCTATCAACGCGGCGGGCCCCTTTCCCCTGATGGGGCACATTTGAGGAGGAGTGTGAGCTCCCGGCGTCCGCCGGGATTTTAAATATAGTGCGGTGACGCCCACAAAATTTTCCCGCGGTCTCTGATTGGTTCAAACCCCTGCAGATGTCATTTCAGGCTATTTCCTTCTTTCCCCCCGAGTGCTTTGCCCCAAAGTTGCGCCTTGTGGGTCGCAGGGCCCTTTTATTCAATTTAAAAACACACTTCGTTCACCCGAAGTACCCCAAAATTCGACTTGGGTTCCCAAAAAAAGTTTACCCGAAATTTTTAAACCCAAATTTTTAAATTTGTTTGAAAAATCGATTGCCCCTCTCTAATCAGTATCATTTCAGATAGGTGTTTTTTTTTCAATTTTGCCCATTTTCCGTTTTTTTGGGTTTAGCCACCTTGCAGTTAAATTAGAAACCAGCAATTTTGTTTGTCAGCCCAGGTTGATAGGTGCCAAAAAAACCTTTTTTTTCCCGAAAACATTTCAAATTGTGTTTTTTCCCCTTTGGCACAGTTTCAGCTTTGTTCATTGAGGCACCTTGCACTTAAAAAGTGGGAAAGCAGCCCAAAATTTTTTAGCAAAACAGGGGGAAAATTTAAAGGTGCCAAAAATTTTAAATTTTAATATTGAATACATTTTAAAATAAGTGTTTTTTTTAAATTTGGCGGACTACAGCTTTGTTATTAAGGCACCTTGCACTTTTAAAAGTGAATTTCACAATTTTTTTTAGTCACCACAAGGGGAATTGTAAAGGGGCCCAAAAAAAAACCCTTTTTAAAATCCCTATACATTTAGACAGGTGTTTTTTTTCCCCTTTTGGTAAATCAAGCTTTGTTCATAGAGTACTTTTTAGTTAAATTTGAAATACAGCCAAAATTTTGTAGTCACCCCGGTGAATTGAAGGTTTCCAAAAAAAAAATTTTATTTCCGTATACATTTCAGATACGTGGGTTTTTTTTTTTCCTTTGGCGCATGCCAGCTTTGTTTAAGGCCACCTTGCAAATGAAAAATTTTAACCCCCGCAATTTTGTTTTGATTTGAGGGGTTTGAGAATAGCTGGGATTTTTCCCCTCTTTTAATAAAGGACTTTCCAAAACTCTTCCATTCCCCTTTTCAAAAATTTTTTTTTTTCTGAAAAATGGGGGCGAAATTCAGGTGGCAAAATGAGAAAGAGGGGGGTAGGGGCTTGGGGTTGAGGTTTCGAGAGAAGGTTTCTCCTTCCAGTGCTGGCGAAACCGCATGCCCCTTTGGGTTTGTCAAATTGCGGGGCCGGTTAAAGGGTGTCCCTCGTGGGCCCGGGTTTCCCGTGAAAACTCAGTAACGGAAAAAACGCGCCAAACTGTCCTTCGTGGTTAATGCTCCTGGCATTTCCCGCAGGGCTTACCTCCTCGTCCTCCCCCGTACGGCCCCAAATATCGTATCGCATTTATCGCATCCGTCCCCATTTAAACAGCCCCAAAAGGCAACTCGTGTACCCACCAAATGTGGTAATCCATTTTTTGAAGACCCCTTGGTAAAAAGGCATGTTAAAAGATCAAGAGGCCAAAGAGGATGATTTTCTCTGCTCTGACGCCCAGTTAACTGATGCCATCAGAGGGAGGAGAAGGAAAGCCGGTCAATCGGCAAAAATCCCGGGACGCCGGCAACGCCTTGCAGTCCCTCTTGCTTGTAGCCCGCAGCTCCTGGATGCAGAATGTCAGGACGACGAAGTCTCCTGTGTTGATAATGATGATGACGACATTACGGATCCAACGTGGTCTTTTCAGCAGAATTTGCATGCGAGCGCTTCATCACTGGACGAGGAGGAAGACGATGGGGTAATGTCAGTACGGGTCCCGCCTCAAAAGGGGAGAGCGCGGTCGCAGAAGGTCCGCTGATATGATTCCGCCAGCCACGGTCGCGCAAACCCCGCTCCTCGCTTATCGAAGTCAAAAAGGTCCAGGACCTCTCAAGCCTGGGTCTTCTTTGAGCAAGCCTCTGATTCACCCAGCGATGTCATATGCCGCCTTTGCCGTAAACGCATAAGTAGAGGCAAGAACCTTAGGTGGTTAACCACCACCAAAATGTCTAATCACATGCAGGGAATGCATGAGTTGAAATGGAGGCAACACTTGGCCAAAAAAAGGCCAGATCAACGCCGGGCCTCCAACCACTGTCACACCCTCTGTCTCCCCCTTTCCTCCTCCTCCCCCCCCAAACCCACCAAGCGTTCCTCAGCTGCCCATGTCTCTCATAGTCATGATCAGGGATCAGCCCCCCGCTTTAGCCTCCACAGTTGCCCGAGTACCAAAACAGCAGCACCAGAGACCCATCTACCCCTTCTCCTTCCGCCGTTTGACGACCTGCACGCCGTACAGTGGCCAGTCTAGCAGCTAGCCTTCTGTCTTCCAGGTTTGGTAGCAGAAGAAACACTTTTAACCCAAACCATCCCAAAGCCAAAAGCCTGAATGTCGGCATTGCCAGGCTTTTGGCCTTGGAAAATGTTCCCTTTTTCCGTCTGGTGGACACAGATGGGTTCCGCCACGTCATGGCCCTTGCCTGACCCCAATACCAGATGCCGAGCAGGCATTTTTTTGCCAGAAAGCCGTCCTGCCCGGGCCCACCCACATGTCATTTAAAATTTCAAGCGCTTTGTCTGCATCTGTGTCCGTAAAAGTCCATCTCACCACCGACACATGGACTAGTAAGCAGGGCCAAGGCCGCATATCTCTGTGACAGCTCACTGGGTGAGCTGGGTGGATGTCTCTGGTCATGACGGTGGCCTTCAGGCTCGGCGCACGCTCTTCAAAACCGCAGGGATGGTGCAGGGCTCTTTCCCCCAAGGCCCTCTGGTGGCATCACAGGCCCAGAGAAACCAGGCCGTGTTGAAATTAATCTGTCTTGGAGACCGCCCCACACACAGGTCAGGAGCTGTGGATGGCTCTCCGTAACGAGACCCGAGCGCTGGCTGGGTGCCAAGAACCTTGTGCCAGGCAAGGTGGTGTGCAAAACGGGCGAAATCTGCTGGCCGCCCTTAAGATCGGTAGGCTGGAGCACACCCTTGCCTGGCACATGTCATGAACCTTGTCGTCCAGAAATTTCTAAAGAGCTACCCGGGTCTGGACTGCCTGCCTGAGGAAGGCTCGAAGTCTAAGTTCGCACTTCCGCCGTTCGCACCCTGGGTTCATCCCGCCTGGGCGTTCAGCGTCAGCTCGGCCTCCCCGTCAACGTCTCATTGTTGACGTGGCAACACGCTGGAATTCCCACCCTCCACATGCTCCAGCGATTGTGGCAGCAGCGCAATGCATTACGCAGTACGAAGTGACACATGGCCTGACAAGCAGCGGTGCGGACCTCGGGGTGTTGAGCCACCGAGAGTGGAGGCAGGTGAAAGAGCTCTGCACCATCCTTGCCAGTTTTGAAGAAGCCACCAAAATGGTCAATGGGACGATGCCCTTGTCAGCATGAGCATTGGGTGATCTTAGTTTTTGGAACAATCGTTGGACACTCTGAAAACAACAGGTCCCGCCAGCGACGGAGGAGGGGACGGACACAGATGCGGACACGGAGCCTTTCTCTCCTCAAATCCACAAGGCCCGACAGTTTCTCAATTTTATCGGTCTTATTAGGCGTGGTTCGGGGTCCAGGGCTAGTGCAAGGCAGGTATCAGCTCTACAGGGTGCATCCCTCTCAGGCAAGTCAGGTCTGTGTTGAAGCTGTGCCGGAGGAATCGGAGGAGGAGGAGGAGGTTTTCCTAGACACCGACGTTACCGACGTCCCTGCCATGGAAAGAGGTTTGCGCGAATTTGAGGCGGAGGAGGAAGATGAGGAAGATCAGTTTACTAGTGGCCCTCGACCCAGAGGCTTGGGAACGCAAGGCTCCATCTATCACATGAGTGCTTGGATGCTCCATTTCCTCCAACATGATCCTCACATTAAGGCCATCAAAATGAACAACAGTTACTGGGTGTGGGCCACCCCCTGGATCCCGGTACAAAACAAAACTAAGAACATTCCTTCAACCCACCCAAATAGAGAGTAAAATGCAGGAAATGGAGACCTTGCTGATTGATCAACTGGAGACATCTGTTGTGTCTGCTTCACGTTCTTCAAATGTCACGGTGGAACAGCGACATGACAGCAGTAGAGTGCCAAGTAGCCATATCAGCAGCAGCAGGCAAGGTGGCAGAAGCCTAATGGGTGACCTCTGGCAATCTTTATTTACCACCTCACCAATGCATGCAATGCAGGCACAATTCCAACACACAGAGACCAGCTTAAGATCATGGTGCACGACTATCTGCGTCTCAACACCGATGTTTTTGTATGTGTTCCGGACCCAATAGACTTCTGGGTATCCAAAATGGACGAATGGCCATAGAGGTGTTGTCCTGCCCAGCAGCCAGCGTCATATCTGAGCGGACCTTCAGCACAGCTGGAGGAGTCATTACAGACAAACGCATCCGGCTTTCCACAGATAATGTGGATCGTGTGACTTTCATCAAGATGAATCAGGAATGGATCTCTGATGATGTTGTGGCCCCAATTGCCGATGTCACCGATTAGTTGCCGGTCTTCTTCACATTCCTCTTCAAACAGAAATGTTCCTCTTGAAAACTTATTTTTAAAAATGATCATTTCTTACTGCAATTTGTATTCTCTTTTCCCAACAGTTAATTTTGCTGGTTATGCTGTGAGGAGACTGTAAAAGACAGCAAGGTTTCATGACAACACCGTATTCCATTTACTCACTTTATCTTTAGAAGTTTTCGCATTGTCAATGGTTTTGAGGTCATGTTGCTGTGAGATACAGATATAATTATGGTCCTTTGGAACAGAAATGTGGCTTTTAAGTGGCATTTCTCCCTCACAATTTTTAATAGTGGCTGAGAAGTCATATTTAGAATTTTTTGGGGTCATGTTGCTGTGAGATACAGCAATCATGATGGTCCTTTGGAACAGAAATGTGGCTTCTAAGTGGCATTTCTCCCTCACCTTTTTTACCCGTGGCTGACAAGTCATTTTTATAATTTTTTGGGTCATGCTGCTTTGAAAAAAATGTTGTTTCTAACAGACATTTGTTCTTCACAATTGTCCAAAGTGGCTCAAGGGTCATGCTTTGAATTTTTGGGGGCATTTTGCTGTGACATGCAGCTAGACTACAGGTCCTATTATAAAAAAAATGTTGTTTCTAACAGACATTTGTTCTTCACAATTGTCAAGAGTGGCTCAAGGGTGATGGTGCTGTCAGAGACAGGAATAGGTAGGACACTGTTAATGGACACATATTGCAAAATGACTTGTTTTTGAAAGATCTTTAACATAGCTATCAGTCCCTGTATTGAGACAACCCATTTAATACAATTAAAAAAGAGAAACAAAGACATGGTGGGATTCCATCCTATTTTAAAAATGTATTTTCTAGAATTAAACTACTAAAAAACTTGCATGTACAAAACAGCTGTTAAAAAAATTCCTCTGAATTGTACAAGGGAGGTACAGGAAAACTTGACCAGATGTAGGTTATTCAGAGGACATGGAGTATGGAGCACGGACAGAGATAAAAGTACAGAGACAATTTCCTCCAGCACGTTGAGTAAAATGAGAAAAGAATGCCAAGAAAAAGGGCACCTGGGTGGAACAGGAACGTTAACCACCAGTATTTCCAAGTGAAGCTCAATTGGCCCGCACTCATACAGAGGGGCAAGCGCTACCCAGGACAGGAACAGTATATGTCCAGTGAAACTAAAATATTTGGTTGAAAAGACTCCTTTTTCCGGGCACTTTTTAATCTGTGGGTCAGACAGGTTTAATGGTCATTCTGCGGTAAGGACAGATATAGTCAATGTCCAGTTCAACTAAAATGGTGGTAAAAGACTCCTTTTCCCGGCATTTTTTTAATTTTGGGGGGTCAGACAGGTTTAATGGTCATACTGCGGTCCAGGGACGGGTATAGTCAATGTCCAGTTCAACAAAAAATGGTGGTTGAAAAGACTCCTTTTTCCGGCACTTTTTAATCTGGGGTCATGCAGGTTTGGGGCTCATGCTGTGGCCCAGGACAGGTATATTCAATGTCCGTTAAAACTAAAATGGTGGTTGAAAAACTCCTTTTTCCGGCACTTTTTAATTTGGGGTCATGCAGGTTTGGGGCTCATGCTGTGGCCCAGGACAGATATATTCAATGTCCTTTGAAACTAAAAGGGTGTTTGAAAGACTCCTTTTTCCGGCTATTGTTATTTGTGGGGGTCATGCAGGTTTGGGGCTCATGCTGTGGCCCAGGACAGGGGATAGTCCATGTCCAGTGAAACTAAAATGGTGGTTCAAAGACTCCTTTTTCCGGCACTTTTTAATCTGTACTTCATGCAGGTTTGGGGCTCATGCTGGGGGCCCAGAACAGGATAGTCTATGTCCAGTAAAACTAAAATGGTGGTTTAAAGACTCCTTTTTCCCGGCACTTTTTAATCTGTACTTCATGCAGGTTTGGGGCTCATGCTGTGGCCCAGGACAGGTATATTCATGTCCGTTGAAACTAAAATTGGTGGTTGAATAACTTCTTTTTCCGGCACTTTTTAATTTGGGGTCATGCAGGTTTGGGGCTCATGCTTTGGCCCAGGACAGGTATATTCAATGTCCGTTGAAACTAAAATGGTGTTTGAAAGACTCCTTTTTCCGGCACTTTTTAAATCTGTACTTCATGCAGGTTTGGGGCTCATGCTGTTGCCCAAAAACAGGGATAGTTATGTCAGTAAAACTAAAATGGTGGTTCAAAGACCCCTTTTTTCCCGGCACTTTTTAATCTGGGGTCATGCAGGTTTGGGGCTCATGCTGTGGCCCAGGACAGGTATATTCAATGTCCGTTGAAACTAAAATGGTGGTTCAATAACTCCTTTTTCCGGCATTTTTTTTAATTTGGGGTCATGCGGGTTTTTGGGGCTCATGCTTTGGCCCAGGACAGGTATATTCAATGTCCGTTGAAACTAAATTGGTGTTTGAAAGACTCCTTTTTCCGGCACTTTTTAATCTGTACTTCATGCAGGTTTGGGGCTCATGCTGTTGCCCAGAACAGGGATAGTCTATGTCCAGTGAAACTAAAATGGTGGTTCAAAGACTCCTTTTTCCGGCACTTTTTAATCTGGGGTCATGCAGGTTTGGGGCTCATGCTGTGGCCCAGGACAGGTATATTCAATGTCCGTTGAAACTAAAATGGTGGTTGAATAACTCCATTTTCCGGCACTTTTTAATTTGGGGTCATGCAGGTTTGGGGCTCATGCTTTGGCCCAGGACAGGTATATTCAATGTCCGTTGAAACTAAAATGGTGTTTGAAAGACTCCTTTTTCCGGCACTTTTTAATCTGTACTTCATGCAGGTTTGGGGCTCATGCTGTTGCCCAGAACAGGGTAGTCTATGTCCATGTGAAACTAAAATGGTGGTTCAAAGACTTTTTCCATTTTCCCTTTTCCGGCACTTTTTAAATGTTGGGGGGGGTCATGCAGGTTTGGGCTCATGCTCCCTTCCCAGGACAGGGATATTCAATGTCCAGTTCAAGTAAAATGATGGTTCAAATCATACTGCCTTCTGGCACTTTTTTAATTTGTGGGTGATGCAGGTTTAAGGGTCATGCTGTGGTACAAGACAGGGATAGTGAAGGGGTGTGTGACTTTTTTTCTGTGGCTTTTATAACCCTAAGTGGTTGCCTAAGATGTAGCACGTATCCATTTGACTGTTGTGGAAATTTTTAAATTTCCCGCTTCTCCATCCCTGTTTGGGTGTAAGAATGAAGGTGTTGTTGCTCTCCCATAGACTTTAATGGTCATCGGTGATAATCTATCATCGACCATCGAATATCTTGTCGATGATGGCTGACTATCGACCATCGACCGATGGCGATAGTCAACGTAATCGCTCAACACTACATATAACCTGTTGATCTAACAATCATATTGGGGACCCATGTGCCAAGTGAATTGGGGTGAATTGAAATAAAAACCTTTTCTCATTTATAATATTGTGTAATTTTCAATACGGAGTACCTACTTTTTTAGGTAATAGTATCATGTTTCTGGTAACTCCTTACACCCTGTTTATATATTGAAAATAGTGTCCACCTATATCTTTGTTTATCAGCAGTCTTTGTAAACATGCAACATAGCTCTCACCATTCATTTCAATGGAGGTTCTAAATACAGCCAAAAACATTTGCATGGTTGGGTTTCAAACTCTCATAGAAGAGAAAGTAGAGAGCTGTAAAGTGCTGCCATATTCTCTGTAGCGGAGGACAAGTTTGCCTCAACCAGAAAGGTAAAAGATGGGAATAATCTTTCAAGTCTAAGTGCCAGAATACCACTGGATCCTTTGGCAGGCCCAGGCTCCCCTCTAATACAATCTTGTACCCAAAAATCAAGGTTACCCGGCTTAGAAGTGACTTTGAACTCACCAACTTCCCACTACGGTCAATGGTTCACAAATAACCCAAGAGACCTTGTTAACAATGTATCCTGTCTGTTCAATCAAAACAACAAAGATTACACTGAAACTAAGTGTAGACATGCAAATGTTTTGTCGGTATCAAGAGATGAAGACAAAAGTAATGGGCTCTCTGCTATTTTATGGCATTGTTCAATCAAGTAAATAAACAACAACTCTATATAGTAAAATATTTCAGCCGTAAGGTAACACACATTATTAGCAATATACTGCAGTCAGCATTTGCAAAGTTCTGAAGATCGTTTTAAAATATTCATGTCTGGCATTTATTAGAAAACAAGAACAAAATATATGACAAATTAAGCAGTCGGCTCTTCATCAGTAATTATTATTAGATGACTCGTCTGGAGCAGAATAACTCAAAGTGTGCACATTGCAGAAAAGAAGATTTTTCAGGTCATTACAGACATAATTAACTTTATTTTAAGATTGCAGTGCAAATCTCAAATTATCACATCAAAAACACTGAACCTCCTCCAATTGAGCCACTGCGAATAGATATTACCTAATATAGTGTTTTCAATAGTTATCTATAAGACTTTCATCTTTACTCGTTCCTCTTTAATGATGTCTACTCTAAAAGTTTCATAGTACTTTTAATATATTCCGCATAATAGAAAAATTTAGGGGCCTAGTTCATGTTTAGTTCAGGGGGTATTATCTTACTGATCCTCTCTATTTTTTGTACCCCACTCATTTATGCAGGTACAGTTGAACTTTTCTTGGTAAATGTAAATTGTTGCACATAGAGGTGACCCCTCTGCAATGATGACCTAATGGGATTGTCTCATTAAGACAACCCCTTTGCAACATAAAGGTCGTAGCTCCGGCTGATAACAACAGTTGCATGAAGCTACAGTATTTCCAGTGCAAAAGATCCTGAGAGAGGCATAAAGCAGTATATGAGGGTCTTTCCAATAACTGACTGTTCATGTGAGTCATGTATGTGTAGAGTCTGCCCAGAAGAGCGCCTGTCTTTCACAAAAGTTCTCCATTCTGGCAAAGAGAGTGACCTCTGTGCTGATTAGCCTCATAATCTATTTTTATTCTATGCAGAGCTCCATTTTTCTGATACAAAGCTCCATATCTAATGTTTTCTGTTACTGATCTCCACCAGAGTTAGTGACGATACCCTGTCGCTAGCTTTAACACTTCCCCTGCTTTCAATTGCATTATGTTGCCATGGTACAGTAAGTGGTTTTCACAGATGATGTTGAACCCTGGGGCCTCGTTGGAGAGCACTGCATCCTGACAACATTGCCTGAAGAGGAACTTACTTTCTTTTGTGCATTTTTTACTTGGATTTGTTATTCTTACTCAGACTCTAACCTTGAATTTTGCCTTAAGTGTGGATTCAGTCTTTATTTGTTCCTTCTGACATCTCTTCTAGTACTGACCCTATCTTCTGTCTATGTTTTATTTTCACTCTCTGAGTTCCTTGTATCCTGATTGCTCTTCATGTCACATTTTCTGTCTTTGTTCTGGACTTTGCATTGGTTATTGCACCTTTTGTTTCTAGCAGTGCACCTGCTGCCAATCTCCTGCCAACTCTGCAAACCTGGGAATTTAACTATGAAAGTCCCTACTTCATGTGTCAGGTTGAGAGTGAAGAACGGTAAGATTGCTAGAGCTTCACATTTTAAATTTAAACTAAGTTTAAATTTAATTAATTGCACGCCACACTTTCACTTTTTAATTATCAAAAATTTGGAAAAACATAATTTTCTTTATTCTTCACAAATACTTGTTGCTCTATTACATAAAATTTCAATAAAATATATATAAATTTGTGGCTGTAACATTTTAAAATGACGAACAGCTCAAGCGGTGTGAATACCTTTGCAACCCACTGTTATATATTCATACTTACATCCTATAAAAACTTCTGTTGACTGTGATGTCATCTATATACCCTACACTTTTCGCAAACTATGGGGGAGCAGCCTCAAAAATTGAGGATAGCTGAACTTATTGCTGGTATAACTTAAAAAAGGCACCTAGATGCAGTTGTTATTACAAAAAAATGGCTTCTATACAAGAAAGTACATTGAATTTTGTATTTTAATACTTGATATCCTGTCAGAATGAATTATAGAACAGATCCTTCTTACATTTGTTAAAGTGGTGATCTGACACTTTTAAATGCTCATTTTGCCCCGGGGGGGCTGATGAAAAAATAGACACAGGAAAATATTTACCTCCTGGATGCTCCATCCGATGCAATGCCCACTCGCCACTCCAAGAGGTGTTTTTCCGGGCCAGCACCAGCTCAAACTAAGGGGACCTTCACACAGCTGGGGGAATTTTAAGCAAAAAATAGGATGGGCACCGGGGGTTACTTCAACTCCTTACTGCAACGCTCCTTCAAAAAGCTTCTTCAATAGAAGCGCACCCCCAGCTGTCACTTTAAAGTGGGTGCTCAGCCAAAAAGTAAAGACAGTCACATAATTCCATAACAAATGTATAAAGGGGCCCCCCCATTTTTAAAAGGAAAATTTCTTTATTCAATGGGCTTAAAAAAACGGGAGGGCCACAAAACCCACGACTTTTGCCCCACAGGCGCTTTCTCAAACATAATTTCAGAAAATGCATCTGGCTTTCCCCCTAACAATGTGGAACTCGACTTCCTCAAGATGAATCAGGGGTGGGCTCTGATGATGTTGGGGGCCCTTTTGTTCCGAAATCATCCCTTTTTCTATCTCCTCACATTCCGTCACGGGTGGGCCCCCCGACCCCCTCCCGGTCCGGCACACCCGGGTCCCCCGTCATGCGGCACCCCGCCCGCACACGGGCGGTGGCCGCACACCCCCGGGCCCTCCCCTTACTTACCTGGGCCCCGCTCCTTGCGGGCTCACCTCCCGGCCCCCGCCCAACAAATAAGGGGGGCGCACGCCGGACTGTGAGATTTAAAAGGGGGAGTCACCGGGAAATTTGGGTATTTCCGTCACTGCCCCCTTTTTTAAGCCGCCCCCCTTCCGGGCTGTTGCCACTTTTCCATTTTACCTAAGAAAAGCGTTACAACCTGTTCTGACTTACCGGTGACCCCACCATTACTTCCCCTTCTCACCCCAGCATTTGCCGCCTGCCCTGACCTAGTCCTGTCCACGACAACGAACCCTTTCCCTTCCCTACCTTCTCCCGTCCCCCCCTACAGCCCCTACATTTCCCAACCTATACCTGGGTGCCACCTCAAGCAAGTCACTCAGGGTAAACCGGTAACCCCCCGCAGCAAGCCCCCATCCCCTTTGGGGCGGGCCGGGTGAAAACCGGGCCCCCCTTTACTTAACCCTTTTCCCTGGCTGGTTTACACAATCGCTTGGGTGGCAGGTTTACCCCTACACCCGGGTACTGACAGTAAACCGGGCCATTGATCCCCCAAGGTCCCTCGCCGCCCTGACCTGCCCTCACCCCATTTTGGCGCACACACAAAACACTCCCTTCCAACCCAAAAACTCGCCAACCTTCCGCCATATCAGCAGCCCCTTTGCCCCAGAGCAAACAACCCGCTCCATGCTCCCGCTGCCCTTTCCGGGTTCCCAACTGGCCACCCCCGCTATTATGCCGCCCAAATTCGAGGGGACCCCCAACCTGCAGGGCCTTTACACCCAAGCCCCGCATATTGAGTTAATATCAACCAATTTCCTCCCGAAGGGTCTAAGGTGGTTTTTCGTGCAAAGCCTTCTCTCCGGAAACCCGGGGGCCTGGGCTACCCCCCTCTGGGACAGGGACATCCGGTCAAGCAACCTGGTTTTCTTTCCTCACCGATTCAGGACGTTTTCGGGGAACCCCCCCGGGGCTTCATTTCCGAGACCCCCTTTGCTAAATCGCCCAAGGGACTCATCCGTGGGCGTTATGCCGTACGTTTCCGCCTTTTGCCCCAGTTATCGGGGAATAAGGGGCTTTGACCCCCACCTTAAAGAAGGGCCCTCTCCAGCCATCAAGGATGCCTACCCCCCGGGGATCTCCCTTTTCCCTTTGAGTGACCTTACTCCCTGGCCACTCGGTTTGACATCCTTCTCGAACGCCAGGGGAAACTCCCGGCAGGAAGGGGAGCAAGCTAACCCCATCGCTTCCCCCTTGGCCCCAGTATTTAAAAGGCCGCCCAGTTCCCCTTGCCCCTGCCACCGAAAGAGCCAGGGGAGGTGGAGGGGGCCCCCCCTGTCTACAACTAGAAAACCAAAACATGGGGAAATTTTTTGTCTGATGTGCAGTGCAGACCATTTCTGCAGATCCGCCCACTGCCCCTCAGGTTTTAAACGGCGCCCCTAATACGAGGGGGCGCCCTATTTGAGAGCAAGCCCTCCCCACCTACCACCCCGTATCGCGCACTGGTCCCATTTTTGGGCTACTTTTCCCGCTCTGGTCGCCGGAAATTTCTTGGACCTGCCCGGTACCCCAACAACCTCCCTGTAATCCGCCTGGAACCCCTACCATCTCGCGGTCAGGGGAAGATTCTCAGGACCAATTGGGTTCCAACGACCCCGGGCCCTCAAGAAAGGGGTGCTGCATAAGGAGAGACTTGCTTTCTACATACTACCCCCCCCTTCCTCCCCCATTCCCTGGTCTCCCGGGGCTGCAACGACCCCTTCCTTGCTCAAATTGGCAGGGGCAACCCATTGGGGTTCGGATGTCATCTCGCTGTTTGGTGGCACCTCGCCCGGTCTTACCGTTCTTCGGTCGTCAAAAGCCTCTGGGGGCTTTCCCTGCCCCATCCCAAGCCTTCGCAGACCTTCTCTGAGAACAACAGACTTCCCGCCAACGCCCATACAAAGACACCCCATGTTTTCCCCCGGGACGTCTCCTCCATGCAGGGTTTACCCCCGTGGGACCAACCCTTGGCTATGTCTACATAAATCAAGAGAACTCCAAGGGGGGTATCCCAACCCTCCTCCCACGGGGGCCGGATCTTCCGGCTAAAAAGGGAAGAAGCCTGCTCCTTGCAAGACTATCGGGCCTCAACAAACACGGTAAAGAACCGCTATCCCCTGCCCCCTTGATCCGAACTTTTTGACCGTCTCGGTGCCAAAGGCTTTACTAAACGGACCTCGAGGGCTTATAACCCAAACGGATACTGAGGCGACGAATGGAAGCCCGCTTTCAACACCCGCACGGGCACTTCGATACCTGGTCATCCCTTCGCTCGAAAATCCCCCGGCCGTTTTCCCAAAAGAATTCGTCAATACATTTTCCGGGACCTCCTTTACACATGCGGGTTTGGTTTTTGCACTTTCGGTTTTCCCCCCCAACCTTAACCCTCAAGTTCACGTGGCCAGTCCCAGCCCTTTAAGGCAACCCGCCTCATCCAAAAATTTTAGAATCCCATTTCATCACGACCTACCAATTCCCTCACAACATTTTGAAAAGGGGCCTACAAGGCCCCCCGAAAGTTGTCTGCCGCCCAAACAGGCCGGCCCGTGGGGGCTCCGAAAACCTACAAAACCTGGGGTTCGCCAACATTACAGGCAATTTATACCACATTTTTCCTCCTGGTGCCCCCTAGTGCTTTAACCAAGAAGAAACCCAAACCAAAACCTCCACCACGAAGGGAAACCCCTTCAATTTAAAGTGCCTTCCCTCGTGCCATGCTCTCCCCGGGCCCAAAACGAACAACCATTTTTTTTTCGAGGTCACGCCCCTCGTGGAGGGCCGGGGGCCCTACTCTCCCAGAAAGGCCCAAAGGCAAAACCCCACTTTCGGTTCTTTTCTAAAAGTTTTCCCCGAAAGGGAAATCCAAACCCCGACCGGGAAATTTCTGCCAACAAGCTGGCACGGAAAATGAGATATCTCTTTGGGGGGCTCTCACCCGTCACATCTATCCACCCAAAAAATCTGCCGTAACCCAACTCCCAACCAAAAAACCACCCAGGGTCGTTTTTCTCTTCTTCTCCCCCTTTAATTTCTCATTCAATTTTTCCCTGCGGAACGAAATTCAAGGCCCACGCTCCTCCCTCTCGGATGTATGGGGACGAGTCCACTCCACGGCACATTACCCCCCCCGAACGGCTCACTCGGGCCGCACCGAAAGATCTACAATCTTTCCCCCCCAAAAAATACTCCGTCCCCTCTTCGAAGAAATATTGTCATGGGCATTGCTCCCGTATCGGGGGAACCCAGGATGCAATCCTGCTCTCTCATCTCCCCGATTCACGGGGCCGACCCCCCCGATGTTCGTGAGTTCGGGAGGCCTCGCTTTTCCCGTGCCCAACAAGTCTCCTTGTCTCAAAACCGCAGGGCTGCTCCTGCCCCTAAACCCATACCCATGTCCTTGGGCCCATTTTCCATGATTTTATCACGGGTCTCCCTCCCTTTCCCGGCAACACCGTGATCGGGGGGTTTACAGACCGTTTTTAAAGATGCCCACTTAAACCTCTCCGGGGCCCACCCCCAGCCCTCGCCTTTTCCCTCTTTTTTTCTTCAATTTTTTCGCATGGGCCCCTTCACATATGTCGGACGTGCCGTTTAATTTTTCCCAATTTTTTGGGGGCCCCCCCGTAACCAACTACAACAACTGGACTTTCTTCACCTACCACCCCCATCCAAAGGCAGGAAAGAGAAAACCAGACCCTAAAAGTTGCTACCACGGCCCCTTTTTTCTCCGCACCCCGATGAAAGTCCATTTTTTGCCCTGGGGCCATTTTGTATAACCATTGGGCTCGGGGTTGCTGGGCTCTCCTTTCTTTAATGCACGGCGACTCCCTTCCCCCCCCCCCCTTTCTTGCCCCCGGAGGTGCCTGCTAAAGCTTTCCCGACCTACACTATCTGGGAAAAAGACCACCATTCGCTACTCCCGGCTCCGGGCCCCCCCAAGCCAACCAACCCCAAAAAAGCGAAACCCCGCCAACCTTTTCCCCCCTGACAAGGGGGTTGTCGGCTAAATATATACGTTTTAAGTTCCCACTAAACGGTCCCCGGGTTTCCCGGTTCCCCTTCAAGGGGCTCAAAACCATACCCAAAGCAAAAAACTCCCCCCTTTCCCCCCCCCTATGGGTCCCAACCCTTCCTATCTCCCGAAAACCGGTATCCTTAATCGCTTCTCTGGGGGGGGGGGGGGGGCTTTCCCTCCCACTCCTGAGGCCCATCCCCCCCGAGTCTTTACGTAAAGGGATTTTAGATATAAGACGTCAAAGGGGAAGGTTTTTTTTTTCTCATTCTGAAGGGTTTTGGCCCGAGGAGGCCGGACCAAGATAATATTCTGGTCGTACATAAACAGAATTCCTCCAGGCCCAAAAGGGGGGGGAGGGCCCAAGGGGGGGTACTGTCACGGGTGGCCCGCGACCCCCGCCCGGGGCCCCGGGGACACCCGGGGGCCCGTACGGCCGGCACCCCCCCCACCGCTACGGGGGTGGTGCCCACCCGCCGGCCCGGCCCCCTCTACTTACCCCCGCGCTCCTTTCGGTCTCACCCCCTGCGCGCGTCCCCGAACAAACCCCCGGGGGAGAATAAAAAGGGCCCGTGCACCGGGAAGGCTATTGCCGTTCACTGCCCTTTTTTAAGCCTCCCCTTCCTGGGGTTTTCCATCTTAAAAGGGATTTCACCTATAAAAAACTTTCAAGCCGTTCTGACTTACTTTACCGAAACCCTTACTTCCGTTCTCACCACCATCTTGCCGCCTGCCCTGACCTATCCTTTCCCCGACCAAAACCTGTGCCGCCTCCCTGACCTTCTGCCTGTCCCCGCTCAACCTCCAAAAACTGCACCACCTAACCGGCTGCCCCGCAAGCAAGTCACTCAGGGTAACCCTGGAGACCCCCGCCCAGCAAGTCCTCCCCCTTTGCGGCGGCTCTGGTGAAAACTGGGATCACTTAGATTCCTTTCCCTTTGGGGTGGGTTTCACCCTCCTTGCGGGGTCCAGGATTCAACCCCCTTTACGTCCGGTACGGGGACAATTCCTCTTCCAAAAGAAATGGTCCTCTTGAAATTTTTTCATTTTAAAATGATCATTTCTTAATGCAATTTTTATTCTGAGTGGTCAAAAGTTTATTTTGCTGGTTTTGCGGTTAGGAGACTGTAAAAGACACCATTCGTACACGGTTTCATTAAAAACTCATATTCCATTTAGTCATTTCTTCAAGAAAATATCAAGCACTGTCAATGATTTTGGGGTCATGATGCTGTGAAAATCAGCTATAATCTTGGTCCTTTGTTACAGAAATGTGGTTTCTAAGTGGCATTTCTTCCTCACAATTTTTAACACTGCTAAGAGGTAATTATTTATAATTTTTGGGGGCATTGTGCTGTCCAAAACCAGCTATAAGGTGTCCATAAGGGCATTTTTGGGTGGTTTTGGGGTCAGGCTACTTTAAAATGTATTCCAGGGATGGCAATTGGGCAGTATTCCTGCCAGGGGCCGAAATGAAAAAGGTGCCCGGTGAAATGTTAAAAATAGGAAGTAACAATGGGTGGGCACCCCATTTGATTTAGCTGTATGTGGCCGTGTCTTTCGCCGCACCCGCTGTAACTGAGGCCCTGCCAGCTGAAACTCCACGTTCCCCGTTGGGACGTTCTTGCTGCCACCAGCACCGCATATATGACAAGTTGTTGGTCCCTGGTTCAAAAAGTGCTAGGGTTCTCCTGGCTTTTCGCAAGTTCCATTTACAATAACGTTTTATTGTTTGTGTGAAAGGGTCCCCGTAGCTGCTGGTACCGTTATACCTGCTGTAGCTACGCCGTCCTCATGTTTTCGTATAGCCATTGAACATGATGAATTATTTTAGGTTATTAATTTTTATTTTTACAACATGGCATTTAGTCTGTATTCACATCAAGAACAAACACCATGGGCCATATGTATGAAAACTGTCTAAGTCTAAAGCTCACTTTGTTGCAACCAATCAGAGCGCCCCTTTCATTTCATATAGTGCTCTGGAAAAATGAGAGGGGCGCTCTGATTGGTTGCTATGGGCAAAAAAGTGAATTTTAGACCTAGACAGTTTTCATACATGTGGCCCTATGTCTCTTATATATACCTGATAATAGGAATTCAGACCTATACTATGGTATACAGTAGCTGCATCATAGCCATAGGCTTCAACAAAACAAAGTTAACTTGCTATTATATCTGGTAGTTTTTCTGAGCTTTATATGCTTTGTAAGTGGGACAGAAAAGTAGAGACCATTATGCTATTCTGTGGCACAGATAAATACATTGAACATGCTTTTCTTTTTTGCATTTTTTAAAAGGCATATTTTATTGTTAAAAAGTCATTTAAAATTTTCTTTATTAGATTTTATTTTCACACTTCAAAACTTTTTTTAACCCCTTAAGCCGAACGCCTGAAAAGTAGTTAATGACCAGAACATTTTTTTCGTTTTTGCCTCCTTGCGTTTCAACAGTTGTAACTTTTTTATTTTTTCAATGACGCAGTTGGATGAGGCCTCGTTTTATTCGAAACGAGTTGTACTTTATGGGGGAATAGTTTAAGTTCACTTATAAATAATTGCAGTATTATTTTTTTTTTATAAAAAAAAAAAAAATTAGTTTTTTTAAAAATTTTTTTACACCATTCACATTTCACACTTAATAACTTGTAAGATTAATTCTACAGGTTATTATGGTCGTGTGGATACCAAATATGTGTAGGTTTTTTTGTGTGTGTAATATATGCACAATTATTTTTAATTAAATATTTATTTTTATTTATTATATTTATTTTTATTCTTTTTTTAACACTTTTTATGGGGTTTTTTGTACTTTTTTTTTTACTCCCATGAAGGAGAACTGTTTTACATTTTTTATTATTTTTTTTTTTCACTTACTAATGTATTAGCATGCTAATCTGTGTCAGTTTGACACAGGCAGTGATTAGGACAGCACACAGTGTGTCCTAATCACTGGCTTGATACACAGACAGCTCTGGGGCCACGCTAGGTCCCCAGAGCTGACTGTGCAGCCGGTCCCTGGGCTCTGTCGGGTGACCGGGTGTTCCGATCACCCACAGAGCAGGGATCCCTTTGATTGCACTGCGGTAACGCACCGCCGCAATCAAAGGTTAAAGCATCGGTTGCGGAGGTTTCCACCACTCCCCGATGCCTGCAGTAATCTCTGGGATCAGGGCTGTGTAGTACAGCCCAGATCTCAGCGCAATTGCGGCGCCGCAAACTCCGATGTCTGCAGCGACGTCTAAAGACGTCGCTGCAGACGAACTACCTGAAATGTCCGCCGTCAAAAGACGGTGGGCGGTCGTTAAGGAGTTAAACTTTTAACAATATGTATACTGTGAGCACCACATATAGGTTTGAAGAGGTTATCCTTTAATTGCTTTTATAATAGGCTTCGCCATTTATGCCTTCGGAAGGACCTAAAAGATTAAGGCTTGGAGGCATTCGCAAAACCTGTGACTTTCACATTAAAGCATTGACACTCTAAAATCACATGACTCCCACTCTGTCTAGTTACTTTGGCTGCTATTAACCATGTAATCAAACTGATTTGGGTCTTAACCCTTTAAAATATTTTTCCCCCAGCATTTTTTAATTTCGTGTTTGGGGTTGTTTTTCGGACCCAAAAGGACCCAAAAGCCATCTAACAAAGGGCCCGTGTGATTTTACATAGGGTTTCAAAAGTAAAACACACATTTGGGTTCAGATGTCCCGATCAATTTAATTTCGTGTTTTTTTCATGCCTCTTTTTGATTTTTGCCATCCGTTCAAAAAAATTTCAGCATGTTTAAATTTTTTAATTAGTGATGAAGGGTTACGTTAAAATCCATCGGTCGATTTGTCGAGTAACCGGGGAAAAATTTCAAAAAAATACCGAAAAATCGAAAAATAGATTTTCCAAGAACCATTAAAGTCTAGGGGGGAGGGAAAAACACCCATTCTTACAAACCCAAAAAAGGATTTTAAAAAGCGGAAAATTAAAAATCCAAAACAGCAAACTGTTTACTGCTAAAATATTACAAGACAATTAGGTTATAAAAAGCCACAGAAAAAAAATTTCAAAAATTTACTTTTCTTGCCCACAACTTAAACCCTTTAAAACCCGCAACCCCCCAAAAAAAAAGGCCCGAAAGGGAGTAAAAATTTAACCATCATTTTTTCTTAATGGGCAATTAAAAATAAACCCCGTCCCGGAACGCAGCAAGAGCCCCAAACCTGAAGAACCCCCGAATTAAAAAAAAACCCCAAAAAAAAGGAGACTTTTAAACCCCCCATTTTAGTTTAGGGGAAATCAAAGGAAAAATAATTAAACCCGCCGGACCCAGTATCACCCCTTAAACCTTTCTGACCCCCAAATTAAAAAAATGCCGGGAAAAGGAGTTTGAAACCCCGTTTTAGTTGGGAAAATGACATTTAAAATAACGGGCCTTTTCCGCATTTTTGACCCTTAAAAACCCGTCCCGACACCCCAATTAAAAAATTCTGGGAAAAAAAACTTTCAAACCACCATTTTAAATTTTCACTGGACAAAAGACATACCTTTCTGGGCCCCACATGAACCCCCAAAAACCCTGCAAAGAAAACCCCCAAAATTAAAAAGTGCCGGGGGAAAAAAGGGGTCCTTTTAACCCCCATTTTATTTCACTGGACCATAGACTAATCCCTGTCCTGGCACACAGCATGACCCCTAAACCTGTTTGACCCATAGATCACAAAGTGGCACATGCTATTTTGTACATTGACTCTCATTTAGTAATAGTTTTTTGTAACTGACATTTGTTTTACAGAATTTATTTATGGAAGTTTATTTATAACTTTTTACATTATAACCAATGTTGCTTTTTTTTTTCAAGTGTGATAACATACAACATACACCCTCGCCTGCAGTTTTTTTAAAGTATTTTTTACTCGTATAGATGTGTTAATTCGTTCGCACACCCCATATAAGTAATCCACAAATTCCTAATCATACCCAAAACACTCTTAGTTTGAGAAGAACATTGTGCCCTCCTGGCTTCAGAGACAGATTCATCCAATCAACTTCAATGTTTCATTTTCCTCCAATCCTTCTTCATTGATTAGGGAACAGACTCCTGCTGAGATCAAATGATGCGACCCCATTGTGAACGCCAGCCCCAAAAATATTAAGCCATCAAATTGTGCAATTGTGTCCAGCACTGGACCCCTTTTTGACACTACTTAACCTCACCGAAATCACCTTTTTCAAAATCTGATATTTTAGAGGAACTTTGAAGCTCTCCTGATTGCCCTAACGGGTGGAGAGCCAGAGTGCCGATGCCATCTGTTACCACGGAGGTCAGCGCCAGACTTACAGTGGGTGCGGTGAGAGACAGTCTAGCGTTTGTGTCATCTATTAAACACGCATGGTGAGCAAGCCAGGGCGGAGTTACAGTGGGGTGCGATAGTAGCCCAGGCTGGCGTTCCGTCATCTATTAAACACAGTAAAAATGCCCTTATGGACGCATCATACAAAAACAGTCGTGCTGAAGCATAGTGCCGGAAGCGAAGTGTGAGGTAAGACATCCATGCCTTCCTCATTACACAGTCAAGACTCTGGTAAGCGCTTGCCCCTCTGTATGAGTGTGGAACTCATAGAGCTTCACATGGAAATACTGGTGTTAACGCTCCGTCACCCCAGGTGCCCTTTTTTCTGGCATTCTGTTTCACATTTTCTCAACTGCTGGAGGAAATGGTCTCTGTAGCTTTGTTCACTGTCCGTGCTCCATACTCCAGTCCTCTGAATAACCACATCTGGTCAAGTTTTCCTGTACCATCCCTTGTACAATTTCAGAGGAAATTTTTACCAGCTATTTGGTTACATGCAGTTTTTATCGTATTTAATTATGAAAACACATTTTAAAATAAGGATGGGAATCCCAGCCATGTCTTTGTTTTCTCTTTTTAATTGTATTAAATGGGTTTCTCAATACAGGGATGCTGCTATGTTAAAGATCTTGCAAAAACAGTCATTTTGCGAATATGTGTCCGCATTAACAGTGTCCTACCTATTCCTGTTTCTGACAGCACCATCACCCTTGAGCCACTCTTGACAATTGTGAAGAACAAATGTCTGTTAGAAACAACATTTTTTTATCATAGGACCTGTTTTAGTAGCTGCCTGTCACAGCAAAAAGAGCCCCCAAAATTCAAAGTAATGACCCTTGAAGCTCACTTTGGACAATTGTGAAGTACAAATTTCTGTTAGAAACAAGATTTTTTAGATAGGAACCTGTAGTATTGCGCATTCAAAGCAGCAATGACCCAAAAAAAAAAAAAAAAATTATAAAAATGACTTCCTCAGCCACTGTTAAAAATTGTGAGGAGAAATGCCACTTAGAAGCCACATTTCTGTTCCAAAGGAGACCAAATAATTATTGCTGTATCTCACAGCAATATGACCCCAAAAAATTAAAAATATGACTTCTCAACCACTATTAAAAATGTGATGGAGAAATGCCACTTAGAAGCCACATCTGTTCAAAGGACCTAATTATAGATGTATCTCACAGCAACATGACCTCACAACCATTGACAATGTGCGAAAACTTCTTAAGATAAAGTGAGTAAATGGAATACGGTGGTGTCCATGAAACCATGCAGTCATTTATCAGTCATCCTCACAGCAAAACCAGCAAATGAACTGTTGGAAAGAGAAAAAAATTGAGCAGTAAGAAATGATCTTTTTAAAAAAAAGTTTTCAAGAGGACCATTTCTGTTTGAAGAGGAATGTGAAGTAGACCCACTAATCGGTGAACTCGGCAATTGGGACCACACAACATCATCAGAGATCCAATGCCAAGAAGTCATCTGATGAAAGTCAAACGATCCACAATATCTGTGGAAAGTCGGATGCGATGTCTGTAAAGACTCCTCCCAGCTGGTGCTGAAGGTCCGCTCAGATATACGCTGGCTGCTGGCAGGACACACCTCTATGCGTTGCGAGCGAGCTCAGGGCCATTCGTCATTTTTGGATACCCAGAAGTCTTTTGGGACCGGAACTCATCCAAGAACATGCGTGATGAACACAGAGTAGTCGTGCACACCATGATCTTAAGCTGGTCTCTGAGTGTTGGATGAGTGCCCTGCATTGCATCCGTTGTGAGGTGGTAAATAAAGATTGCCAGAGGGACAATCCATTAAGCTTCTGCCCACCCTTGCCAGCAGCCGCTGCTGGCGCTATCACGGCTACTATGGCACTCTACTGCTGTCACGACGCTGAATTTGTTCCAAGACCCCGTGACATTTGAGGAACTGAAGCAGACGCAACAGATGTCTCCATTGAAAATCAGCAAGGTCTCCATGTCCTGCATGATACTCTCTATTTGGGGGGGGGGGGGGGGGGGTGGGTAGAAAGGAAAGTGCTGATTATATTTGTACCGGGATCCAGGAAGGGTGGCCACCCAGTAACGTGTTTCAATTTGATGAGCCTATAATGCGAGGATCATGTTGGACCGGAAATGGAGCACCAAGCACTCATGGAGAGATGGACCTTGATTTTCCCAGCCTCTGGGTTAAGGGGCACTAGCAAACTCATCTTCTCATCTTCCTCCCCGCCTCAAATTCGCGCCAACCTCTTTCCAAGGCAGGACGTCGGTAACAACGGTGTCTAGGAATACCCTCCTCCTCCACCTCCTCCTCCTCCGCTTCCTCCGCACACAGAACCGCATCAACACATCCCTGACTTGCCTAGAGATGATGCAGCACCCTGAGTAGCTGATGCGCCCGGCCTTGCACTAGCCTCTGGACCCCGAAACCACTGCCTAATGAAGACCGATGAAATTGTGAACTGTCGGGCCTGTGGATTTGATGAGAGAGAAATGCTCCGTGTCCCGCATCTGTGTCCGTCCCTCCTCCGTCGCTGGCGGGACTGTTGTTTCAGAGTGTCCAACGAATCATTCCAGAACTAAGATCACAAATGCTCCATGCTTGACGTCATTGCCGCACTGACCATTTTGGTGGCTTCTTTCAAAACTGGCAAGATGGTGCAGAACTCTTTCACCTGCCTCCATTCTCGTGTGGCTCAACACACCGAGGATCCGCACGCGACAGCTTTGTCAGCCATGTATCACTAGACCTCGTACTGCGTAATGACATTGCGCTGCTGCCACAATCGCTGGAGCATGGTGGAGGTGAATTCCAGCGTGTTGTCACGTCCACATGAGACGTTTGACGCGGAGGCGAGCTGACCGCCTGTCAACGCAGCCAGCGGGACGAAGCAGGTTTGTGAACGACGGGAAAGTGCGAACTTAGACTTCGAGCCTTCTCAGCAGGTGTCCAGACCCCCGGTAGTCTCTTTAGAACTTTTCTGGAACGACAAGTTCATGACTTGTGCCAGGCAAGTGATGTGCTCCAGTCCCTACCCCGATCTTAAGGGCGGCCAGCAGATGTCGCCCGTTATTCGCACACCACTGCCTGGCACAAGGTTCTTGTCACCCAGCCAACGCCGGTCTCGTTGCGGAGAGCCGTCCACAGCTCCTGAACCTGTGTGTGGACGGTCCCAAGACAGATTAATTTCAACACGCCTGGTTTCTGGGCACGTGATGCCACCAGGGGGACCTTGGGGGAAAGAACCATGCACCTTCCCTGCGGTTTTGAAGAGCGAGCTCCGAGCCTGAGATCCAACGTCACCCCAGAGACATCCACCCAGCTCACCCAGTGAGCTGTCACAGAGAATATAGCGGCCTGCCGTGCTCTACTAGTCATGTGTCGTGTCAGATGAAACTTTTCCGTCACATATCAGACAACGCCTTTAAAATTTTAGATGACACATTGCTAGCCAGGCAGGGACGGGCTTTGCTGGCAAAGAAATGCTGCTCGGCATCTGGAATTGGGGGCAGGCCAGGGCCATGACGTGGCGGAACCCATCTGTTTCCACGCAGACGGAAAGAGCAACATTTCCCTAGCCAAAAGCCTGGCAATGCCTGACATTCAGGCTTTTGGCTTTGGGATGGTTTTTGGGTTAAAGTGTTTCTTTTCTGCTCCCAAACCTGAAGACAGAAAGGCTGGCTGCTAGACTGCCGCTGAATCTGGCGTGCAGGTCGTCACTGGCTGAATGAAAGGGGTAGGATGGGGTCTCTGGTGGTGCTGGTGGTACATCGGGCAGCGACGGTGTGAAGAGCTAAATCGGGAGGCTTGATCCTGATCATACTCTGAGAGACATGTGCAGCTGAGGAACGCTTGTGGTGGTGAATGAGGAGGAAGAGGCAGAGACAGAGGGTGTGACAGTGGATGGAGGCCACGGCCTCGGTCTGGCCTTTTTTGGCCAACGTGTTGCCGGTCCATTTCAACTCATGCATTCGCGTGCATGTGAACTAGACATTTGTGGTGATAACACCTAAGTTCTTTAGCCTTGTTACTTATGCGTTTACGGCAAAGCGCATAATGACAGCATCGCTGGGTGGAATCAGAGGCTTGCTCAAAGAAGGCCCAGCTTGAGAGGTCCTGGACCTTTTTGACGGCGAATAAGCGAGGAGCGGGGTTCCGCTGAAACGTGCTGGCGGAATCATATCAGCGACTTCAGCGACCGCCCCTCGTCCCATTTTGAGGCGGCACCCGTACTGACACTACCCCATCGTCCTCCTCCTCTTCCAGTATGAAGCGCATTGCAAGCAAATTCGCTGAAAAGACCAGCGTTGGATCCGCAATTAGTCATCAACACATCAACACAGGTGACTTCGTTTCTGACAATTCTGCAACCAGGAGCAGCGGGCTACAAGCAAGAGGGGACTGCAAGGCCGTTGCAGACCGCCCGGGATTTTTGGCCAGATTGACCGGCTTCTTCTCCTCACTCTGATGGCATCATAAAATGATGCGTGCAGAGCAGAGAAAATCATCTCTTTGGCCTCTGATCTTTTAACAAGCCGTTCTGAACCCAACCTCAACAACCGCATTTTGTCATCAAAGAGGTCTTCATAAAATGGATTATCCAACAGTGGTGGGTACACAGTTGACAATTAGGCCTGCTTCATGTTGACGGATGCTGATGATGCTGATGACGACATTTTGTGCCGTGATTGGAGGACGAGGAGGTAAGACTGCTGGATGCGGTTGCATTTACACTGAAGAACAGATTGGCGGACGCTGTTCCGTTACTGAGATTACATAGAGCCCTGACCCAGCGATTATACCAGGCCTGGAACGGTCCTGCAACTGACGATCCGCTGGCATGCTGTTGTCGCAGCAACTGGAAAGAGCACCTTCTCTCGTACTCTACCTCCATGTCCCTAACCCCCCTCCTTGCTCGCTTACCACCTGCATTATGCTCCATGATCAGACATTATGAAATTTGAGAAGGTATGGAAGAGTTTTGGAAAGTCACCTTATCTAAAAAAAAAACGGCAAATCACAGCTATTCTCAACATCCCTCAAATCAAAACAAAATTAGCTGATTCAAATTTAACTGCAAAGGTGGCTCTATCAAACCACAGCTGGCCTGCGCCAAATGAAAAAAACATGTATCTGAAATTATACTGATAAAAAAGGTATTTTTTGGGCACCTATCAATCTGTGGTGACAACAACGTTGCTGATTCAAATTTAAAACTGCAAATTATATACTATCAACAAAGCTTGACTGACCAAAAGTGAAAAAAACACCTGTCCGAAAATGTATAGACGGATATTTTTTAAAAATAGGTATTTTGCACCTATCATACACCTGTGTGACTTCCAAAGTTGCTGGATTTCATAAGTAACTGCAAAGTAGATCTATCAACAAAGCTTGACTGACCAAATGAAAAAAACACCTGTCGTGAAATGTATCAACGGATATTAAAAGGTATTTTTGGCACCTATCAGTACACCTGTGGTGACTACAAGTTGCTGGGATTTCCAAATTTAACTGCAAGGTGGCCCCATCTACATAGCTGGCCGCGCAAAGTGAAAAAAAACACGTATCTGAAATGTACACTGTGATAATAGAATATTTTTTGGCACCAATCAACCTTGGTGACTACAAAGTAGCTGATTCAAATTTAACTGGCAAGGTGGCTCTAAATCAACACAGTCTGCCTGCGCCAAAGTAACAAAACACTATCTGAACATGTACACTGATAATAAAAGTATTTTTTGGCACCTATCAATTCCACTGTGGTGACTCAAATTGCTGGATTCAAATTTAAACTGCAAAGTAAAACTGATCAACAAAAGCTTGACTGACCAAACTGAAAAAACACCTGTCCTGAAATCTATACAGGATAATAAAAGGCTCTTTTTTTGCACCTATAATTTCACGCTGGGTGACTAAAAGTTGCTGATTCAAATTGAACTGCAAGTGTGCTCTATCAACACAGTCTGCCTGCGCCAAAGTAAAAAAACACGTAGTCTGAAATGTATAACAGATAATAAAAGTGTATTTTTTGGCACCTATCAACTGTGGTGACTACAAGTTGCTGGATTCAAATTTAATTGCAAAGTAATCTATCAACAAAGGCTTGATTGACCAAAAGTGAAAAAAACACCCTGTCCTGAAATGTATACGGATATTAAAAGGTATTTTTTGGCACCTATCAGTACAGACTGTGGTGATTCAAAGTTGCTGTTATTCAAATTAACTGCAAAGTAATCATATCAACAATGCTTGACTACCAAAAATGAAAAAAACACCTGTCCTGAAATGTATTAACGGATATTGAAGGTATTTTTGCACCTATCAGTACACCTGAGGTGAAATACAAATTTGCTGTATTAAAATTTAACTGCAATGTAGATCTATAAAAAATGCGGGCCTGCGCAAAAGTGAAAAAAAACACGTATCTGAAATGTATACTGAAAATTAAACGGTATTTTTTTGGCCACCTATCAATTCACACTGTGGTGACTACAAATTTGCTGGATCAAATTTAACTGCTAAGTAGATCTATCAACAAAGCCTTGACTGAACCAAAAGTGAAAAAAAACAACCTGTCAGAAATGTATACGATATTTAAAGTATTTTTGGCACCTATCAGTACAATCCTGTGTGTGACTACAAAGTTGCTGGATTCAATTTAAAACTGCAAGGTGGCGCGAACAAGCATAGCTGTCCCCCTGCACCAAAGTTAAAAAAACACGTATCTGAAATTTACACTGATAATTGAAGGTATTTTTTTTGGCACCTAACAACATGTGGTGACTACAAAGTTTGCTGGATTTCAAATTTAACTGCAAAGTAAGGATCTATCAACAAAGCTTGAATTGACCAAAGAGAAAAAAAACAACCTGTCTGAAATAAATACGGATATTAAAAGTTATTTTTTGGCACCTATCATACTACTGTGGGTGACTTCAAAAGTTTGCTGGATTCAAATTTAATTTGCAAAGTTAGCTCCTATCAACAAAGCTTTGACCTGACCAAAAGTGAAAAAAACACCTGTCTGTAAAAGTATACGGGATAATAAACGGTATTTAATTGGCGACCTAACATTTCACCTGTGGTGACTACTAAGTTTGCTGGATTCAAATTAACTAGAACTTGCAGGATGGGCTCTATCTAACACAGGCTGCCTGCGTCAAAGTGAATAATAACACTATCTGAAAAAGTATACTGATAATAATAGGTATTTTAAGGCACCTATCAACCTGTGGATTGGACAACAAAGGTGCTGGATTCAAATTTAAACTGCAAAGTATATCTATCAGACAAAGCATGACTGACCAAAAGTGAAAAAAAAAAAACACCTGTCTGAAATGTATACAGATATATAAAGGTATTTTTGGCACTATCAGAACACCTGTGGTTACACTACAAAGTTGCAGGATTCAAATTTAAAACTGCTAAGTAGATCTATGTCAACAAAGCTTGACTGACCAAGAGGTGAAAAAAACACACCTGTCTGAAATGTATACAGAATATAAAAAGGTATTTTTTGGCACCTATCAATTTCACCTGTGGTGGACAACAAAGTTGCTGGATTTCAAATTTAACTGCAAGGAGCTCTATCAACACTAGCTGCATGCGCCAAAGAGAAAAAAAACACCTATCTGAAATGTTATACTGAAAATATAAAAGGGTATCTTTTTGCCACCAATGAACCTGGTGGTGACCTACAAAATAGCTGAAATACCAAATTTAGAGATGCAAGAGTGGCTATACAAACAAAGCAGGATGTGGGCAAATTGAAAAAGAACACCCCTATTCTGAAAATGAATACTGAGAATAAAAAGTGGGAATTTTTGCACCTAAAAAATATACCTGCCGTTACAGAAAAGATCAGTACCCCAATATATGAAATGAAATGTCTAAACAAAGTTTTGGCTGTACAATACCAGTATCCTTATAGAGCTTGTCTGTGTTCGCCCGCGGGCCCCCCCTCCCCTCCCCCCCCGCTTCCCTCCATGACTTTACAGCGGTAGATGCTCCTTAAAAAATTCCCCTGCCTAAACTACCTAAAAATCTGCAAATCTCTGATCTAACTAACTTCTAAAAGGGTCACAGCTAAAAGTAGAGCTGTCCCTGTGAAAAAAAAATAAAAAAATTTCTGAGCTGTTTGCTGAGCTGTTTGGACTGAGGCAGAGCGCACATCCTACTGCTATGAGACGCTGACAGACACTGATCATCCTGCTCTATTCTGTAAGCTGATTTGCTGGCCGCCAAAATGACAGGAAGCAACCGAAAAAAAGGGGGCGATATTAATAGATTATGCACAGATTTTAACCTAAATTATCGCGTGATCTAAAAAATCCGATCAACTTAAATACCGTGCCGATTTCAACTTTGTCGATAATAATCGCTCAACACTATTCTTAATATGTTTCACGCAGCAGACAGCCTATTTAAAACTATAGGGTGCATTTCTGCTGCAGCAAAAACTTATCCAAACACGCACCACCAAGTACGCTATGTGATCATACCCTGTCACTTTATCATAAGGGCAATTCAAGCAAGCATCTTCCTGCCCATGATTCAAATATAAATCAAAGGATGGGAACAGTTTTAAAAGAGTTTTTTTTCTTTCAGTAAATTAGTAGTAAAATATAAAAAAATATATATTTGACATTTTTGTAATTACTCTATATTGACCCAGGGAACAAAGTTGTCATGGTGCTCATACTGCATGGTGAACGCTGTGAAAACAAAGCACTAAAAGCAATAGCAAATATTTTTTTTCCAACCACTCCATCCTCCAAAAAATAAAATAAAATTAAACAATATGTTTCCCCCAAATGGGTGCCATGTAAAATATGTCAAACCCCATATGATTATATGAATTTAAATTATTAAAATGCTGTAATTATTGAAATGTGATGATAAAAAAGGAAAAAAAAATGACTTGGTCAAAAACGTCCAAAATATAAAGGTCATAAAAAAGATAAAAAAGGCAGGAAAACAGCAGAATGTAGTATAGAGCTGAGGCACATCACAGCCCCCAAAATGATAATCTCTAAGTACTGTAAGTCTACAACTAATACCGATATATCTTCTGAGTATAAGGAGTTTTTCGCACTAACAAATGTGATGAAAAACCCCTCCCTCTTTTCTTTATTCAGAGTCAAACTGTCATGACTCGGTAGAATGGACTCATTCCTGGAATGTGATGCCGACCGTTAGTTATATGCGGTTTCCTTACGATGCATTTTAAATTAAGGGAAAAAAGATGAAGTGTCCAGGTCTCCGTGGGACTGGGTCAGGGCACTGATCCTATCATCTAATCCCCCAAATGGATCCTCCGGAGCCAACCAACAGTGTGAAAGTAATACTTCAACTATCGGGTGCTTTTGTGGAGAATACTTCCCCGCAGTGGACTTTGGGGGGCGCAAATCTCCGGAGCCCCGGCACAGGCAGCGTGCATGTCAACACGCTGCTTTCCCCGGCCTGATGACGTCACCGCCTGTGCCGGAAGAGCGCGCGGGGGCCGGACGCGGGGGAGGCCCGGGCGGAGGGGGACGGGGCCGGGAGCCAGGTAAGTGATTTTTTTTTGTTTTTAAAACGTTTCCTCACCCGCCTATACCCGTCTAGTACTGCCCATTTCTGCCTAGTACTGCCTATAGCCTACCTTTTCCTGTCTAGTAATGCCCTATACCTGCCCAGTACTGCCATAAGGCACTATACCCGCCCAGTATGCCCCTTTCCTGCCAGTACTACCTATAGCCTACTTACCTGCCTATACTCCCTATAAAAAGCCAGACTGCCATAAGCCTACCTAACCTGCCTATACTGCCCATAAGCCTACCTATACCCGCCTAGTTTTCCATAACCTACCTATCCTGCCTATACATTCATACCGCCAGTACTCACCTATACCTGCCAGACACCTTACCTTTCTAGTACCCGCCCATAAGCCTTTCCTTAACCCGCCTATAACTACCTATATCCCCAGTATCCTATAGCCACCTAACCTGCCTAGTACTACTACCATACCTGCCTATTTCTAACCTATACCTGCCTGTACTGTTTTAAGCCTGCCTATACCCCCAACTGCCTATCCTCCCCGACTGCCCAGTACGCCTATACCCGCCCTTACTGTTACCCGCCTATACTACCTTTAAAAACCTGCCATACTTTCCTATCCGCCAGTACTGCCCAAACCTGCCTGTACTGCCTATAAGCTACCTATACCTGCCCAGTTGCCTAAAAGCCTACCATACCTCCAGTACTGCCTTACCTGCCCAGTAACCTATAGCCTATCTATACCTGCCCTAACCGCCTATGGGGGGCATTAAAATGCCTATACCCCCTATGTAATTGTATTGGTACTATTTATATTTTTAAAATTCACCAGCAATCCCGCTGCTTTTCCACTTTAAGGCTTATACTCGAGTCGAATAAGCTTTCACCGTCAATTTAGTGTGCAAAAGTAGGTGCCCCGCTTATATGGGTCGGCAATACACGAAAGTAATAAGTACTGTAACAAACTAAAAAAACAGGGACTTGGAGCTGATCTTCTCCAGTGATAATGTCAATGTATTTGGTATGTGTTTTTTTTTTTTTTGTGCTAATGTTCTAATTGTTTAATTAAAACTTACACACTCTACTAAAGAACTTTACTTTTTTTTTCTATATTTCAGATTGAAAAAAAAAATCAGAATTCTCATGAATATCAATGACTCGGTAGAATTGTACTCATAATCTCTGGAATTGATGCCCACCTGTTTAGAATTAATTGTCAAATTCTGTTTTAATTACATTCTTTTAAATTAGAGGGGAAAAAATAATGCATTAGTAAGTAAGTACTCCAGTGGGTCTACTGGGTACAGGAGAGCTTCATGAACTCCTATGCTTAATGATTAATAACCAACAAATATATGTGATCCAAAGTATTTAATCCCTGACTCAACCATTACAGATGTGAATACACCTGCTTAATTAACTTTCTAACTTAATAATTTAAAATCTGTGTGTGCTTTTTGTGGAAGAATAATTTTCCTCAGTCATGTTCAAGAATTATAAGCATGTATTTATGAGGGGACTGATTAATCAGAAAAAGCAACAGGCACTTACTGTACTGAAATGGAAATATTGTAACACGTTCTGTTTCATTGCACCAGATGAATTGTGGATAATTTTCATTTATTTATTATTTTTATAGATAAAAGTTGAAACAATGTATCATTAAAATAAATGAAAAAGGCAAAAACAGTAATAAAGTATGGTTGTCACTGTCGTTTAAAAAGAGTAGCGATATCAAACAAGTGAATGCAATTTTGCCTGACTTGGACAACTTAAGCTGTTTTCATTTCTCCAACTTTGTAATACAGCAAAGTTTAACTGGACATGGATATCATAACTTTCTGTGTTATCTGATCTTAGATCATAAGAAAAGCCATTGAAAAGCATTGATATAATGGGGTAATATATGTCGAGTTTGCTACATCTGTATGTGTCAATTCCTCATGCGGTGCAGGCGGCGGCTGTGATTGCTGCATGGCTGGGTCTGTGACCCGGCCGTGCAGCCATGTGGCGAGAGCGGCCTGTCGGCCCCCTGGCACAGGAGTCCGGTCGCATAAGGGCCCGCCGGGAGGTAACACCAGACCCCTCGGTGAGCGCTCCGAGCCAGCGCTGTGGCCTGGAAGCCAGTGGCCCATGGGCAGTCCGGGCCTGACTGTGGCAGTAGTTGGGGATTATGAAGCCAGTATAGTACTGGCTACTTTTGAGTGTTTTACACTGGTCAAACACTTAAAAGATAAAACTTACTTAAGGTAAAATGCCTCACTGCACTAATGAACTTGAAGTCTAGTAGACTCTGTATGACCTGTCCTCAACTAGTGTAAACTGCTGAATGTCGAGGACAACATTAATCCAGAGGCGGAGAATGTGATCTGGTGGTAAGCTTGACTGTCACTGTTATAAGATAATTATTAACCTCTTTCTGGAAATTAGAGGGTGCCAGTGGTATCAGTACACAGCATGGCTAGTTGTCCAGCAGTGAGGGAGTTAAAAAGTTTAATATGCAAGAATATTTCCTCGGCACTCGTGGTCCACCAGTGGGTGCATGCCAAAGTAGTAAGCCAACAGAAGAAATATAAACTTTGGATAAGCTTAAGAGAGGCTTTGGAAATGAAGGGAGATATTGTGCAGCTCAGTGTTTTCTGTGACCTTGAATTGAAAAAGCACTGTTTTTTACCACTTTTTTGGCCAGCAGACCTCTGATAGGAGGTGAAATTGTCCCGGATTTTTCAGTTCTATTGCAATCACTGTGTGTTAGTGTTCCCTAAAACTGGCATAACATATCCCTATAACTTTTAAATAGTTTTATTGAAGTCTGTGCGTCTGTTTGCCGCAAAGAGCTTAGTTGTACGCATATTGTGTTATACATATTTTATAGTAAATTACGCCTGTTGTCAGTGGTGCAAAGGCCGCCTTATTAATCCATATAACATTTAAATACTCTTATTGCAGTCCGTGCGTCTGTTTGTCGCAAAGAGCTCAGTTGTATGCATATTGTGCTATACATATTTTGTAGTAAATTACGCCTGTTGTCAGTGGTACGAAGGCCGCCATATTAATCCACATAACATTTAAATACTCTTATTGCAGTCCATGCGTCTGGTTGGTGCATAGAGCTCAGTTGAACGCATATTGTGTTATACATATTTTATAGTAAATTACGCCTGTTGTCAGTGATGCAAAGGCCGCCTTTTTAATCCATATAACTGTTCAATAACTCTATTTCACTCAGTGCGTCTCAGTTTGGCGCTGATCGTGCACTTGTACGCAAAGGGTTTTAAACATTATTTCATGGTAACTGCCGCCTGTTGTCAGTGGTGGCAAAATCGCCATATGTAATCCTAAATTTTTTAATACTTTATTCCTCAGTGCGTCTCATTTTGGGCGCTAACGTGCATTTGTACGATGTTTTTTGAAAACATAAAAATGCTAGTTCTGGGCATTTCTAAATTTCAGGGACTGAAGGAAGAACATGTTGATTTTGATTACGGTTTCTTCCCCCAACCCAAAATTTATAGATATTTGAAGAAACAATTCTGTTTCTAATCTAGCTGGCGTTGGAAAAAAGTGGGACTAAAAATTTTCTGTATTTTCCATCTTTAATAAGAGACTGTTTAAAACTCTTCCCCTATCTTTTCCAAATTTTATATCTTAAAGGAGCGAAAATGGGAGGGGTTAAGCGGCAAAAAGGGGAGTAGGGCGGAGGTGAGGTACGAGGAAGGGGCCCTTCCAGTCTGGCGAAACACAAACCATGGGTCGTCAGTTTGCGGACCCTAGGCCCGTCTTGATGGGTCGGCCCTGAATCTCTAAAGAACAGGCGCCAATCGTACTTTTTGGTTTTAATGCAACCTGATCCAGCGTTTATCTCCTGTCCTCCCGACACCACAAAGTCGTCATCTCTCGTCGCTCCTCCCAAAATGAAGCGAAGGCAGCCAAATGTCAATCGTACCCCCCACTGGGATAATCCATTTTTTTTGAAAGACTTCTTTGTTACAAAATGCAGTTGGGGGTAGAAAACATGTCAAAAGATCAAAAAGGGCCAAAGAGGATGATTTTGTCTGCTCTACGCCCCAAATTTCGATGCCATAAGGGGAGAAAGGGAAGCGGGGGCAATCGGCAAAAAACCAAGGTGGTGGGCAACGCCTTGCAGTGCCTGTTGCTTGTAGCCCGCAGCTCCAGGATCTAGATTGTCAGGACGAGGAAGTTACCTGTGTTGATGATGATGATGATGATGACATTGCGGATACAACGTGGTCTTTTCAGCAGAATTTGTTGCGAGCGCTTCATCACTGGATGAGGAGGAAGACGATGGGGTAGTGTCAGTATGGGTCCCGCCTCAAAAAGGGAGAGGGCGGTCGCACAAGTCCACTGAGATTATTCCGCCAGCCATGATAAGCGGAAACACCGCTCCTCGCTTATCGCTGTCGAAAAGGTTCAGGACCTCTCAAGCCTGGGCCTTTTTCGATCAAGCCTCTGATTCACCCAGCGATGTCATATGCCGCCTTTGTCGTAAACGCATCAATAGATTGAAGAACCTTAGGTGTTTAACCACCACCAACATGTCTAGTCACATGTGGCGAATGCATAAGTTGAAATGGATGGAACACTTGGCGAAAAAGGTCACACCGATCCCGGGCTTCCAACCACTGTCACACCCTCTGTCTCTGCCTCCTCCGCCACTTCCATGACCAAGCGTTCCTCAGCTGCCCATGTCTCTCAGCGTCATGATCAAGTATCAGCCTCCGCTTCAGCCTCCACGGTCGTCCGAGTACCACCAGCACCACCAGAGACACAGCCTACCCCCTCTCCTTCCACCAGTTTGACCTTCATGCTGTACAGCAGCCAGTCTAGCAGCCAGCCTTCTGTCTACCAGGTTTGGGAGCAGAAGAAAAACTTTAACCCAAACTGTCCCAAAGCCAAAAGCCTGATTTACGGCATTGCCAGGCTTTTGGCCTTGGAAATGTTGCCTTTCCATCTGGTGAACAAAAATGGCTTCCGCCATGTCATGGCCCTTGCCTGCCCCCAATACCAGATGCCAAGCAGGCATTTTTTTTCCAGAAAAGCTTTCCCTGCCCTTGCCAGCCAGATGTCATCTAAAATCTCAAGCGCGTTGTCTGCATCTGTGTCCGGTAAAGTCCATCTCACCACCATACATGGACTATTAAGCATGGCCAAGGCCGCTATATCTCTGTGACAGCTCACTGGGTGAGCTAGGTGGATGTCTCTGGTGGTGACGGTGGCTCTCAAGCTTGGCGCACGCTCTTCAATACCGCAGGGATGGTGCAGGGTTCTTTCCCCCAAGTTCTACTGGTAGCATCACGTGCTCAGAGAAACCAGGCCGTGTTGAAATTAATCTGTCTTGGAGACCATCAACACACAGGTCAGGCGCTGTGGATGGCTCTTTGCAACGAGACTAAGCGCTGGCTGGGTTACAAAAACCTTGTGCCAGGCAAGGTGGTGTGCGATAACTTTCGAAATCTCCTGGCCGCCCTTAAGATCAGTGGGCTGGAGCACATCCCTTGCCTGGCACACGTCATGAACCTTGTTGTCCAGAAATTTCTAAAGTGCTACCTGGGTCTGGACTGCCTGCTGAGGAAGGCTCGAGGTCTGAGCTCACACTTCCGCCGTTCGCACCCTGCTTCTTCCGGGCTGGCTACGTTACAGCGTCAGTTCGGCCTCCCTATCAACCGTCTCATTGTTGACGTGACAACATGCTGGAATTCCACCCTCCATATGCTCCAGCGATTGTGGCAGCAGTGCAATGCCATTACGCAGTACGAAGTAACACATGGCCTGACAAGCAGCGGTGCGGACCTCAAGGTGTTGAGCCACCGAGAATGGAGACAGGTGAAAGAACTCTGCACCATCCTTGCGAGTTTTGAAGAAGCCACCAAAATGGTCAGTGCAGACAATGCTCTTGTCAGCATCAGCATTGTGGTGATCTTCGTTCTGGAACAAGTGTTGGACACTCTGAAACAGCAGGTCCCACCAGCGACGGGGGAGGAGATGGACACAGATGTGGACACAGAGCCTTTCTCTCCGTCGAATGCAGAAGGCCCGACAGTTTCACAACTTTATCGATCTTCATTAGGCCATGGTTCAGGGTCCAGGGTTGTTGCAAGGTGGCGCCTCAGCTCTCAGGGTACAGCATTTGAGGCAAGTCAGGGCTGTGTTGAAGCACAGCCCTGAGACGGATAAAGCGGAGGAGGAGGATGAGGTATTCCTGGACACCAACATTACCGATGTCCCTGCCTTGGAAAGAGATTGGCACAGATTTGAGGCGGAGGAGGAAGATGAGGAAGATCAGTTTGTTATTGCCCCTCAACCCAGAGGCTTTGGAAATAAAGGCTCCATCTCTCACATGAGTGCTTGGATGCTCCATTTCCTCCAACATGATCCTCGCATTAAGGCAATCAAAATGAACAACAGTTACTGGATGGCCACTCTCCTCGATCCCCGTTACAAAGCGAATCCCAGCACTTCCCTTCCACCCACCCAAATAGAGAGTAAAATGCAGGAATTGGAGACCGTGCTGATTGATCAACTGGAGACATCTGTTTCGTCTGCTCAGTTTTCTTCAAATGTCATGGTTTTGTAACAACGTCAGCAACATGACAACAGTAGAGTGCCAAGAGCCGCAGCAGCAGGCATTGTGGCAGAAGCCTAATGGGTGACCTCTGGCAATCCTTATTTACCCCTACACCAACGCATGTAATGTTGGGAAAACATACAACACACAGGGGCCGGCTTAAGATCATGGTTTGCACGACTAGATGTTTGTGGAAAATGTTCCCGGGAAACCCATCGACTTCTGGGTTATCCAAGAGGTGTTGTCCTGCCCAGCAGCCAGCGTCATTTTCTGAGCGGACCTTCAGCACAGCTGGAGGAGTCATACAGACAAAACGCACCCGGGAAATTTCCACTTATAATGTGGATCATTTGACTTTCATCAAGATGAATCAGGTGTGGATCTCTGATGATGTTGTGTCCCCAATTGCCGAGGTCACTGATTAGTTGCCGGTCTACTTTACATTCCTCTTCAAATAGAAATGGTCCTCTTGAAAAAAATGTTTTTTTTAAATGATCATTTCTTACTGCAATTTTTATTCTCAGTTCCCAAAAGATCATTTTGCTGGTTTTGCGGTGAGGAGACTGTAAAAGACACCAATTGTACATGGTTTCATGAAAAAGCGTATTCCATTTACTTACATCATCTTTGAAATTTTTCACACTGTCAATGGTTTTGGGGTCATGGTGCTGTGAGATACAGTTATAAACAAGGTCCTTGTAACGGCTGGGTAGTGGATCCTCTGGACCACCGCAAGCGATGATAGCTAAGCCACTCCAGGTAGCGGAGTGTAAGTAGCCCCCGATATTCACCAGAGCCCGCCGCAAAGCGGGATGGACTTGCTGCGGCGTGAGGCTACCAGGTCGCTACCCCCGACGTGACTTGCTTGCGATGGCGGCCGAGGTGCAGCGTGGTACAGAATCATAGCCCAAGAATTGTAGTCGTGGGCAGGCAGTAAGGTCAGGGCTGGCGGCAATGGTTCTGGGTCGTGGACAGGCGGGGAAGGTCAGGGCAGGCGGCAGAGGTTCGGAGTCGAGAAACGTAGCAAAAGGTCTGGTACACGGTAAGGCGAGAATACACTTAGGGAACGCTTTTACTAAGGCACGAGGCAACATAGATCCAGCAAGGAGTGAATGTGGAGCGTAGCCTTAAATAGGGGAAGCGCCCGGCAATTAGCCAATTACCGGGGCGCTGGCCCTTTAAATTTCCAAGAACGAGCGCGTGAGCGCCCAAGGGAAAGGGCACGCGCGCCTCGGCCGGCAGAGGGCACGGACGGGACAAGAACGAGGTCAGGTGAGTCTCTGAGTGCTGCAGACCCACCGCTCGTCCTGCGGCGCCACCCGACCCTGGCAAACACCCGGGGGGGCGGCCACAGGTGCGCCCACGGGACGAGGAGCGGGACCACCCGCGACAGTAACCCCCCCCCCCTTAGGTCTCCCCCTCTTTTTAGGTTGAAGGAACTTATGGATCAGATCTCGGTTCAGGATTTTTGGACCCCCGGTTCCAGGAACCTCTTTCGGGGCCGAAGCCCCCCCAATCTACAAGAAAGAACCGCTTACCCCTGATGGTCTTCATGTCAAAGATGTCCTTCACTTCAAAAACATCAGGGGACTCTAGCACCGAGACGGAGCAGCGCTCCTCTGGAAAACCCGGGTTTTCAGGCCAGAGGCTTTAGGAGGGAGACATGAAAGAATCCGGAGAGATGGAGGTAGGCAGAGCTTGTAGGACACTGGATTCAGTTGCCGAAGTAGCTAGGGATCTTGAGGCGTATGTATTTTGAAGAGAGCCACACTTTATCCCCTGGGAGGACCGTTGGGGAAGGTCTTCTCCTCTTGTCAGCTTGGGGTCTTCATGCGGGCTGAAGCCTGGAGTAAGGCTGGTCGGGACTCTCGCCAAATGACCACGATATCCTGAACCTGGTTGTCCACGGCGGGAACCTCGGAGGCAGAAGCCAAGGGGAGGGGGGGCGCGGGTGACGACCATAGACCACAAGGAATGGAGAACGACCCGACGATGTGGGATGGTAAACCATGCAGGCGAAAAATGTGATGGAAGAAGTGGCCCGCCAATTATGGAGCAGAAGGGAGACCAGGAAGCGACACAAAGTGGGACATCTTTGAAAATCGGTCAGTGACCACTCAGATGACCGAGTTTCCCGAGGAAGGAGGAAGGTCCGTGATAAAGTCCATGCCTATGTGTTTCCATGGATACTCCGGAACAGGCAAAATAACTAAGATGCCTGAGGGCCTGTGGCGAGGAACCTTGTTTTGGGCACACGTGGTGCAGGAGAGAACAAAAGTCCTTGACATCTTGGAGAAAGGGTTTGGCCACCAGTAGTGTCGCGAGATGAGGCCGTAGGATGTCCGTACCCCGGGGTGGCCGGCCAGACGAGAACTATGCCCCCAACCCAGAATTCTCCTCCTGAGTGCGGGACGCACGTAGGTTCTGCCCGGAGGAACGTTACGGAGGTCCACAAGAGCCGCATGAACCAGCCGTTCAGGACCCATGCGGTGCTGAGACACTGGTTCCTCCCCGGTAATGTCAGAAGCACGGAAGAGGGCATCTGCCTTGACATTTTTCTCGGCCGGTCGGAAGTGGATCTTGAAATCAAAGTGCGAGAAAAAAAGAGACCACCTGGCCTGGCGAGGGTTTAAACGCTGAGCCGTCTGGAGGTATTGGAGATTCTTATGGTCTGTGAAGACATCAAACAGGTGTCGAGCTCCCTCCAAAAGATGTCGCCACTCTTCCAGGGCCAATTTTATGGCCAACAGTTCCCGATCTCCAATGGCATAATTACGTTCTGCCGAAGTGAAGGTCTTCGAAAAAAAAAAGCATGTGACGGTCTTGCCTTTAGGACACTTCTGGGTCAGGACCGCCCCTGCTCCCATGGAAGTGGCATCCACCTCTAGACTGAAGGGCCTCTCTGGATCCGGACGGACCAAAATAGGTGCTGAGGAGAATGCTGTCTTCAGTCGGGAGAATGCTTCCTCGGCAGACGGAGGCCAACATTTTGGACTAGCATTCTTTCGGGTGAGAGCCACGATGGGAGCCACCAGCGTAGAGAAGTGGGGAATGAACTGCCGGTAGTAGTTGGCGAATCTTAGGAAGCGTTGAATCGCCCGGAGACCAACAGGTCGTGGCCACTGCTGGATCGTAGAGAGTTTAGCCAGGTCCATCTGTAGAACTCGATCGGAAACTATGTACCCAAGAAAAGGAAGGCCGGCCCGGTGGAACCGACACTTCTCCAGCTTGGCATACAGTCGATTGCCCCGCAGGCGTCGCAGGACCTGGCGTACTTGTACCCGATGAGTCTGGATGTCAGGGGAAAAAAATCAGGATATTGTCCAAGTATACAATGACGCAGGTGTATAGAAAGTCCTGAAACTCGTCATTGACGAACTCCTAAAATACGGCTGGGGCCTTGCTTAGCCCGAAGGGCATCACGAGATACTCAAAATGCCCGTCCTGTGTGTTCAAAGCCGTTTTCCACTCATCCCCTTCTCGAATTCTGATGAGGTTATAGGCTCCTCGTAGGTCTAATTTGGTAAAGACCATGGCTCCACGGAGGCGAAAAAGAGCTCAGTGATCAGGGGTAGAGGGTAGCGATTCTTCACCGTGATCTTGTTTAGCTCTCTGTAATCAATACACCGACGAAGTGAACCATCTTTTTTCTGAACGAAGAAGAAGCCAGTCCCGGCGGGCGAGGAGGACTTGCGTATAAAACATTTCGATAAAATCTCCTGAATATAGGCAGACATGGGCTGGGTCTCGGGCACAGACAGAGGGTAGACCCTACCTCGTGGGGGACTGGTTCTGGGAAGGAGGTCTATAGGACAGTCATACGACCGATGGGGCGGTAGCTTCTCAACCTGTTTCTCCGAGAATACATCTCCAAAATCCTGGTACTCGGCTGGCAGACCTTGTAGGAACTTGATAGACGACTGGGGAGGAGAGATGAACACTGGGCGTGGTGCCACCGAGCAGAGATCCTTGCACTCCGATCCCCAACACAGGACTTCGGCTGTCTTCCAATCAAGCGTAGGGGCATGACGTTGCAGCCAGGGTAGCTCCAACAGGATCGCCAAAGAAGCACGAGGCAGGACATGAAAGGAGATCTTCTCCGTGTGTAGGACACATACATGGAGGGTCACAGGCCGGGGGATGAACTGAATGGAGTCGCTGAGAAGCTCCCCACTGACGGATGATATAAGCAACGGCTTTTCCAGGTGGATCACTGGCAAGCGATAGCGAGACACCAGGGAGGCATGAATAAAGTTCCCGGCAGAGCCGGAGTCCAGGAAGGCAGGGACCCGAAGAGATAGGCCAGCATCCGGCGTTACCTCCACTGGCAACAACAGTCGTGGAGAGGAAGACTGAGCACCTAGGGACGCCTCTCCCACGGCACCTAGGTGCAAGCGTTTCCCGACTGCTGAGGACGCTCCTACGGAAATGGTCCGGACTGGCGCAGTAGAGGCAAAGGTTCTCCATCCGGCGGTGGGACTGTTCTTCCTCCGACAAGTGGGCCCGGCCCACCTGCATGGGTTCCTCGGTGGAAACCTGTGGAGGTTGCAGCGGAGACCTTTAGAACATGGGAGCCAGACGAGGTAGACGGCGAGGTTGTGCCGAGTCATGCTCCTGGCGGAGCTCCTGCTGTCTCTCCGTGAAACGCACGTCTATGCGCCTGGCCAGATGGATAAGTTCGCACTAAGAAGATGGGAGATCTTTTGCTGCAAGTGAGTCTTTTACTCTGCTCGACAGGCCCTTCTTGATGTGGCGCAGAAAGCAGCGTCATTCCACAACAGCTCGGAGGCTAGGGTGCGGAACTGGACCGTATAGTCTCCTACGGAGGAGTCTCCCTGGCATAGGTTCAATAGCGCCGTCTCCGCAGAAGATGCTCGCGCCGGCTCCTCGAAAATGCCGCGGAATTCAGAGAAGGCGGCCTGTAGGTCTGCGGTCACAGGGTCATTCCCATCCCAAAGGGGTGTCGCCCAGGCTAGGGCCTTTCCGGATAGCAGGCTCATCACGAACGCCACCTTTGCCCTTTCAGTGGGAAACTGGTCGGCCATCAGCTCCACGTGCATGGAGCACTGCGCAATAAAACCTCTGCAGAGCTTCGAGTCCCCGTCGAACTTGGAAGGTAGAGGAAGGCGAAGCTTCGGGCCCACAGTTGCCAGCGGGACGGCAGGAGGAGATGGAACCACCGGCGAAGAGGCAGGTTGATTCTGCTGGAAGGCCAGGAATTGACGCATCACGGCGGACAGCTGACCCAATTGCTGTGCTTGTTGCGCGAACTGCTGCGACTGTTGGACGACAATGTTCGTGAGATCCGCTAGACTTGGCAGGGGCACCTTGGCGGGATCCATGGCTGGATCTAACTGTAACGGCTGGGTAGTGGATCCTCTGGACTACTGCAAGCGATGATAGCTAAGCCACGCCAGGGAGCGGAGTCTAAGTAGCCCCCGGTATTACCAGAGCCGCCGCAAAACGGGGGATTGCTGCGGCGTGAGGCTACCAGGTCGCTACCCCCGACGTGACTTGCTTGCGATGGCGGCAGAGGTGCAGCATGGTACAGAATCATAGTCCAAGAATCGTAGTCGTGGGCAGGCAGTAAGGTCAGGGCTGGCGGCAATGGTTCGTGGTCATGGACAGGCAGAAAGGTCAGGGCAGGCGGCAGAGGTTCGGAGTCGAGAATCGTAGCAAGAGGTCTGGTACACGGTAAGGCGAGAATACACTTAGGGAATGCTTTTACTAAGGCACGAGGCAACATGATCCAGCAAGGAGTGATTTTGGAGCGTAGCCTTAAATAGGGGAAGCGCCCGGCAATTAGCCAATTACCGGGGAGCTGGCCCTTTAAATTTCCAAGAACGAGGGCGCGCGCGCCCGAGGGACCGGGCACGCGCGCCGTGTCCGGCAGAGGGCGCGGACGCGAGAGGACCGAGGTCAGGTGAGTCGCGGAGTGCTACGGACCCACAGCTCGTCCCGCAGCCAGCGGCGCCACCCGACCCCGGAAAACATGGCGGGGGGGGGGGGTGGCCCCGGGTGCGCCCGCAGCCCGCGGGCCGAGGAGCGGGACCACCTGCGACAGTCCTTTGGAACAGAAATGTGGCTTCTAAGTGGCATTTCTCCCTCACAATTTTAACAATGACTGAGAAGTCATTTTTATAAATTTTTGGGTCCTGCTGCTGTGAAATACAGCTATACTACAGGTCCTATTTTTAAAAAAAAATGTGGTTTCTAACAGACATTTGTTCTTCACAAATGTCAAGAGTGGCCAATGGGTCATGTTTTGAAATTTTGGGGGCATGTTGCTGTGAAATACAGCTATTCTACAGGTCCGATTATAAAAAATGTTGTTTCTAACAGACATTTGTTCTTCACAATTGTCAACAGTAGTCAAAGGGTCATGTTTTGAATTTTTTTGAGGCATGTGCTTTAAAAATACAGTTTTTATAAAATCTATTATAAAGAATGTGGTTTCTAACAGACATTTGTTTTCCCGTTTTGTCAACGTGGAAAAAAGGGTCATTTCCGTTCTGCCTCTGTTTCGCACGACTGTTTTTGTTGCGGGTTTAGGGCATTTTTGCGTGATGACGGACGTAACCCCGGGCCTTCCCGCCACACTGTAACTTGGCCTGCTAGCTGAACCTGCGTGTTAAAGATGCAAAACATCGCCTGGTTCACGCCCCCACTGTAACTCCGGCCCCCATAGCTGAAACTATGTGTTCTTTTTACAGCTAAACTGCCTGATCAGAAATTTTTCCTTAAACCCCACTTGACAGTAGAATACGGTTTTTCAGACAGGCCTCGTTGCCCTCTGGGGACATCTGTTTTTTTGCTTACATTCTAATGTCACGGTTGAAAAAATGTCCCCAGTAAAATGAAAGTCCTCTACCCGCAGCAGATTGGAAAACTAGTTTTTTTTAAATATAGTTTATTTCTTATTGCGGAATTTTTTTGCTCTGGTCCAAAAGGGCAGGTTGTGGTTTTTTGGGTCATGCGCGTCGAAGGATATGGAAGTAATGTTCCATTTCACTAAAAACTGCTTCAAAGACTATTTCTTCCGGCACTTTTTAATTGTGGGTATGAAGTTTGGGGGTCTGTGAGGTCCAGGACAGGGATAGTCAATGCCCATTAAACTAAAATGGTGGTTTAAAGACCCCTTTTTTTTGGCACTTTTTAATTTGGGGGGTCATGCAGGGGTTGGGGGGGAGGGTTCATGCTTTTTGGGGAAAAGAATTTTTTTTTTTTTCTGAAAAAGGGGCCCATAAAAAAGTCAATATTGTTAATACAATGTGGTTCAAAACTCCTTTTCCCCGCATTTTTAATCTGGGGGTCTTGCGGTTTGACGGTCATGTGTGGTAAGGACGGGTTAAGTCAATGCCCAGTTCAACTAAAATGGGGGTTTAAAGACCCCTTTTTTCCCGGCATTTTTTTAATCTGTGGGTCATGCGTTTGATGGTCATGCTAGGGTACACGACAGGCACGTCAATGTTTGTTCAACAAAAATGGAGGTTCAAAGACCCCTTTTTCCGGATTTTTTAATCTGTGGGTCAGAAAGGTTTTAAGGGTAATGCTGCGTTCCAGAACAGGGATAGTCAAGCCCGTTCAACAAAAATGGTGGTTTGAAAAAATCAATCGCTATCCTAAACACCATTTAGAAAAGCCTACTCCTTTTTAAAAAATCATTTCCATGCAAAAATAGATTCTAACGACAGACATTTTGGTCTCAGACCTTTTTCAATAGAATCTTCTTAATGTATTATAATTCAATTTTTCTTATATCATCCATTTTATTGGGCCATTTATTTATATAAGAAAAATTGTATAATACATTAAGAAGATTCTATTGACAAAGGTCTTAGAATGGAAAAAGTCTGTGTTAGAAATTGTTTTTTGATGGAATGATTTTTTTAATATGGAGTCGGCTTTTTTATGTGGTTTTTTGTCAATTGATAAATTTAAAATTTTTTTAAACAAGTGTGAAAATAATCAGGATGCAGCTTATTTTTTTGTTTGGAGTTAAAGGTTTGTTATTGCATCAAATTTATCTTACCTCAGTCCTTGTTTCTCGGTTTCTGTTTTAATTTTGTGTTTACTGGCTTCTTTCTGTTACTACGGCCCCGAGTGTTGAGCTGCGGGACACCGGTCTGTAGCTATGTGCCGCCTGGCGCCTTTTAGGAGAGATAACCCCGTTTGTAGCTTTTAGTAACTGGGAGCTGTGCAGCCATAAAAAGGGGATATCAAGGAACCCGGGACTACACTGTTTAAAGGAACTATTACCCAAATGACTGTTTTTGAAAAATCTTTACAAAAAGTATCATTGTGTGAGGGCAACCCCCCTTTAAAAGGTAGAGTGGTGTGTAATGCTGGGAGAAAAAGAGGGGGTGAAGCTTCTGAAAGAGACTGTCTGTGTGTTGGTGTGTGTGCGGCTGCATGTGGAAAAATGTGCGCGAAGTGAGACAGAAAAAACTGACAGAAAAGACAGAGTCCTGTGAGTGTTGCAGCCATTGCACCCGATTTCGTGAAGAGAGCAGCCGCGATACAGAGGGAGTGGGGGATATGCTGGTGAAATCTCAGGTGCATAAATTTCCCGGGGCATATTACCCTTTGAAAAAAACAACTAATGTGTGAATGCCAAAAAGATCCAATTTCTGTCACCCCTGTGTTTGATGAAATTACTGTATTAAAAATGGACTTGAAAAATCCTGTTTTAAATGTTCTACAGTGGTCCTGTTTTTGTGAAGTGTGTTAAAAAGGGTAAGTCAAAGAGGCCCCGACTCACTG
>JAODAL010025953.1:0-57650 GCA_025379985.1 Phyllomedusa bahiana
CACACGTTCGGGAAGCGCACGCACCTAGGCTATGTGGGAGAGGCTTTTCTAGGTGTGAGCAATTCTTCTCCATGTTTGATCATGGCAGTACAAATCGTGACCAGTTCTGGAATCCCGTTCCAAGTTGCAGCTTTCCTGGGCTCTGGATCAGCAGGAATTTCATGGACGCTGCCCTGGTGTCTAAATATCACCTCCCAAGGGTCCACCTAGAGAAACCTCTGGCCATCTCCTCAGTAAGCAGGGAGCTTATCAGTGACGGTCCAGTTCTGCACTGAACTCTTGTCCCTTTGAGGGGAGGTTACATAAGGGGAGACTGGTTCTCAAAAATGTCACACTTTGTTCCTTTGCTGGGCCTACCCTCTACTCCACGCCTTGTCAGACTCTTCTTCCAACACATCTTCCATCTGCATGGACTTCCTCGGCATATTGTTTCGGACTGGGGGGCCCAATTTGTCTTGAGGTTCTGGCACACCCTCTGCTCCCAGCTATTGGTGAAGTTGGACTTTCCTCGGCCTATCAACCGCAGATGAATGGGCAAGAAGAAAAAGTCAATCAGGTCCTTGTTAACTACTTACACTACTTTGTTTTGGCACGTCAAGACGACTGGGACAGATTGTTACCATCCATCACTTTGGATTCAGAGACTGCCAGCGTCTCTCCCTTCTATATTGTCTATGGACAGCATCTCCGCCCACCACTCCCACTGTCTGCCTCTTCTGAGGTTCCTGCCGTGGAGGATTTGGTCTGGGACCTAACGACCATCTGGCATCAGACACGCCAGTCCCTGCATTTGTTCGTATGAAGGCCCAAGCAGACAAAAAAAGGAGATTCCCCCAATCTTTGCTCCTGGAGACAAGGTGTGGTTGTCAGCAAGATACATTTAGCTCAAGATCCCCAGTTACAAACTGGGCCCTCACTTCCTGGGGCCATTCAAGGTATTGAAACATATAATCCCTGTGGTCTACAAGCTTCCACGTCTCCCTGCTGAAACTGCTAATCCTGAACCCGTTTTCTCAGAAAATCGTCTCCTCTTCGCCTGAAGCTGATACCACCAAGTTTTTTGCTGTGAAAGACATCTTGGCCACGAAGACTGTCAGGGGGAGGAAATATTTCTCATCGACTGGAAGGGGATCAGCAAGGATGAAAGGTCATGAGAGCCAGAAGACAACATCCTGTACTGTGAGTTGTTGCTGAAATTTCTCCAGTCGAGAAAGAGGGTGTGGCCAAAAGGAGGGGGTACTGTTACAAGTGCCCCTGCTATCCATGCTGCGAGTTGTGGGAGCACACGTACCCTGCCATGGCTGATAGCGCTGCGACCCACATGCTGGGGCAGAGGTGCACCCACAGTGCTAGTCCCAGTCTCAGTTACCTCGCCCTGCTCCTTGCTCTCTGCCTGCAAGCCGTCGCGTGTGCCACCATCTCCTAGGGCACAGCTAGATTTAAAGGGCCAGCACGCCAGTGATTTGTCTTCACCTGGCGCTGACCCTATTTAACCCTACATCTTCCTCACTCCCTTGCCAGATCAATAGTGCCTTGTGCCTTGTGTTTGCCTCCATCCCTGACACATACCTTGGCCACCTGCCCTGACCTTTCTGCCTGTTCCCGACTACGAGTTTGCTCTATGGTTCTGTACCATGCTGCATCTCGGCCACCACATCGTGGTAGCGACCTGGGAGGACCCCCGCTGCAGCAAGCCCTTGCGGTGGGCTTTGGTGAATACCAGGACCTACTTAGATTGCTCTCCCTGGGGTGGCTTATACCACTGCTTGCAGTGGACCAGAGGATCCATTTCTCCATAGCCGTTACAAGCTATAATTGCCTCAATTCTGTAAAAAGTGTAAATAGATGGCTGCTTGTGTTATTGGGGGTTGTGTCCCATAATTTTAACACATTTTAATAGGAGATAGTGACAGGAAATGGTTTAGTCAGAAACCCATATTTGGGCACTGTGCATTAAACTGATCTATCTCTTGACAGAAGTCAGAACAGTAGCTGCAAGAAGCACCTCAGACATAGACTACTATCTGGTGTATTTATGATTGCTTTCTAATTATCACAATGTAAAGATTTTGCCTGGCATGTTCCTTTAAAGGGGCACTTTCATCAGAAAGGAGTATTTTTATTAAAAATCCAATATCCATGGAAAACTTTTTTTTATTTTAGAAATGTGGGCAATTGTTTTTTATTTCAGCGTCCCTATGCAATTAAAAATTAAATATAAAATATTGTCCTTCTCTAACTGTGATATTAAACTTTTGAATGGCAGGGTAGACTAATTTCACTGTACTTCAGCTGCTGCTTTTCTCTATATATGCTTATTACAAATAATAGGTAATAACCTAATGAATGCTCTATTCTTCTCTTGACTGGGTCATTAGGCAATGCACGAAAGGAAAATTAGGTAACCTTTTTCTGCACTAGGGAGGGGTTTTATTGGAGCAAGGTACATAGAGTAACTTTAGAAGATGATACAAAAAAAAAAACACCCAATTGAAAAAAAATTGCTTGTTAATATGTAAGAATTTTTTTTTTTTATGGTAGTGTCCCTTTCATATAACTGATTGTTATATTGCTGTCCATTGTGCTGAAAAGATTATAATTACATTGTCTATGTACAATGTCTATATCAGTACTATGCCGACAGCACTGCTGAGTTATACAATAGCCACAAGGGGTGGCTACATTTCCGTCATACCTACACCATACGATAGATAGGGTACATGCTGACAGATCTCTCTTCATCATCACTTGGTCACATTATGTAGCGTCTTTTCACCACATGCAGTCGTGTCTCCTCATATGGACAAGAAGTTAAGAAACGAGAGAATAGTGCAGGAACAGCAATACATTCGAGCACAATGTCATCCTACAACCTGTACTACTGAAAGTTTTCATGGTTTTTATTGATTATATCAGTTTAGACAGGTAAAAGTATCCTCATGTCGTTTAACTGGTCTGACGCTATGTAGATGTCACCAAAGTCGATTTTAGCATATTTTAGTAGATACATAGACCCCATATTAAGAAGTAACATACACCTAATTATTTGTAGGAAAAATCCAGTAGTTCTGTCAAATCAATAGGAAATTAATTTTATATGAAATCTGTTTTCAGAAAACAAATTTTTTCAAGCATGTTCTTCTATTGACACACCTAAAGTTTGTAGATGAGAAACTGAGCTCAATTCCAACATTTCAATTTTGAGTTTTGTACATATGGCAGAACTCAGACTGCTCACAGAAAAAAAAAAATCCATCCCACAATACAGTTTCATATGGAGGTTCGAAAGCTTCATAGGGTAATACCACAGTATTAAAGAGCTGTCCAACACGGATTTGGCACTAATGTGTCATATAGTCTTATGCCTGAGGTCTAATAATTGGCTCACAATAAGCATTCTGATGGCACTTGTCAATTTTATGTATACTTGCCAGTCCTCCCTGGTTCCCTTGAGAGTTGACAAGTCTCCTGGTTGGCATTGGGATGGTGTGGGCAGCATCTAAGTGGTTAACAGAGGAGTGTGATCCCTTTGTCTAACCATCGGCACCCTGCAAGTTTGATCCCTTGGTGCTGATGGTTGCTATGGCAGCCAGAGGCCAAATAATGCCTACAACAATGCCATAGACAGGGTCTAATAAGTTAAATGCATTATTACATACAGCATCTCACGAAAAAGAGTAAAAATTGGATTATATCTTTTCATGGGACAACTCAACACACAATCATCAATGTATGAACCGCTGGCAACAAAAGTGACTACACCCATAAGTAGTGTTGATCGAACTGTTCTAGAAAAGTTAAGTTCTAGTAGAACTTCTCGAATTTTTAGAACTCGAACCGAACCTTTTACTGTTCGTTCAAGTAAAGTTCTAGTTCAACGCGCCATTTTCAGTTTAGTTTTCAGCGGCTTTCTGCACTTTTGGCGCCAGGCTCCAGTGAAGACAAGGGGCCCCTTAGACTTCGCTCCGCGGCATAAGTATCACCAACTCTACGTGGAATCCACCTTCCATTCCTAGTGCCATCGTGACACATTCTTAGCTAGTCCAGCAGCTTTACCCTCATTTTCAAGCATTAGCAAGGCAGTGGTCATCTAGGAGGTTTCTTTGAGGTCACTATCATGTTGGAATACTGCCCTGTGACCCAGTTTCTGAAGGGAGGGGTTCATGCTTTGATTCAGTATGTCACAGTGCATGTTGGCATTCATGGTTTCCTCAATGAACTGTATCTCCCCACAGCCAGTAGCACTCATGCAGCCCCAAACCATGACACTCCACCACCCTGCTTGACTGTAGGCAAGACACACTTGTATTTGTACTCCTCATCTGGTTGTTGCCATACATGCTTAACACCATCTGAGCCAAATAAGTTTATCTTGGTCCAATCAGAGTACAGTACATGGCTCCAGAAATCCATATCTTTAGTCTTCTTGTCTTCAGCAAAATGTTTGTGGGCTTTCGTGTGCATCATCTTTAGAAGTGGCTTCCTTCTGGGACGACAGCCATGCAGATCAATTTGATGCAGTGTTCAGCATATGATCTGAGCACTGACAGGCTGACCCCCACCCTTTTAACCTCTGTAGCAATTCTGCCTATACTCATATGTCTATTTTATAAAGACCATCTCTGGATGTGATGCTGAGCATGAGCACTTAACCTCCTTGGTAGACCATGGCAAAGCATATTGTCAGTGGAACCTGTCTGGTCTTGGCCACCATACTTCAGTTCAGTTTCAGGGTGTTGGCAATCTTCTAATAGCCTAGGCTATTGTCATATCTTCAGTGTTGTTCCATGCAAAGATATAATATAATATTTACAAAAATGTGAGGGATGTACTTACTTTTATGAGATACTGTAGCAATGCATTGAAGTGTAGCAGGCATTAATAGATTGCTATGTATTTTAAAGTAATCAAGCAATTGTAAAGTTTGACAAATAAAGAAAAAAACAAAAAATAAAAAAACAAAAAATGTTTAAGCTTATGAGAATTAATAAAAAAAAAACACAAAGCCCATTTACCCAATTAAGATTGTTTCCCTAATATTAAATAAAAAAGGTACATATAATAAGTTTCACCATGTCTGTAATGATACAATCTATACAATTATTATGTTATTTTGTGCTTGCCAACTACGGGGACCCTGCAAAATGGGGACTCCCAACTACTAAGAAAACTGGGAAGTACCGCACCCTCAGCCAAAAAGGGTCCTTTTGTATTGGTGCGAGTAAAACATTGGCAAGGGTAGCAAAGTGCAAGTGGCCCCTTCGCGGGGGCGCCCAGCCTCTTGGCTCTGGGGGTAAGCTGAGGTTGCACATTCGGCTTTCCTGGATGCTGGGCAGGAGTCTAAACAACCAGAAAAGCTTGCAGAACCAAAAACCCCCCTCAGCTTTTCCCCCAGAGCATTGCACGTTGTGTAAAAGGGGGGTTTACTGTAAATGGGGTGTGGTTTTCGCAAAGCTTCAGGGCGTTGCTAACTTTAATATCTTCCTGTAGGACACTTTCAAAAGACTGCAAGTATAATTTTAGAAGAAAACCTTTCTCTACTTGACTTTATGCATAGAATAAACAAAAGTTATGGGAAAGGCTCTTTCAAAAGCCCCAAACAGGAGCTACCTGGTTTTGTGGTTTCATCCATATACATTTCCCCCATGTCGCTTTAATCACTGAGAAGTTCACTTTGGAACGGGTTTGGGTTTTTTGAGAAAAGCAAATTAAACCTTTCTTCGTGGGTTTTTTTTTGTTTTTTTTTTCCCCCTCTTTGCCTTTTTAAACCCCCCAAAACCACCTGCAAATTTTTATGCGGCCGTTGCAGGTGTTTGTCTCGTGACGCTTTTGCTTTTCTTGCAGACATTGGGTTTGCAGGCCCGATGCCGACCACGCTAAAAAAAGGGCTTACCTCACCCCCGGCGCTAAACCCTTTGTTGCCCCGGGCAGGGTCACAGCTAATCAAAGGGGTTTCCCCGCTCTGCGGGGGTCGGGCACCCCTTTACCCCATAGAACCCCGGGAAATTTTTCTGCACAGTCGCCCTGGGAACCTAGAGTAGCCCCCGGGCTGTCTATGTAAGAAGTCAGCAATCAGGGCAGACTGTGTGCTGCCCTGATCGCTGCCTGTGTCAAACTGACACAGATTATAATGTATTAGCATATATGAATATGCTAATACATTAAGTGTAAAAATAAAATGTAAAACAGTTATCCCTTCATGGGACTTAAAAAAAAGATAAAAAACAAAGAAAGTGTAGAGAAAAATAAATAAAATAAGTAATAAAATAAAAATAAATATAAAAAAAAAAATAAATATATATATATATATATTTTTTTTTTTTTAAATAATTCTGCATACATTACACACAAAATAAACCCCTTCACATGTTAGATATCCACACAACCATAATAACCTGTAGAAGTAATCTAACAAGTTATTAAGAGTGAAATGTGAATGGTGTAAAAAAAAAATTAAAAACAATTGAAAATAAATTGAAAAAAAATTCTGCAATAATTTATAAGTGAACTTAATCTATTTCCCCAAAAAGTACAAATTGTCCCGAATAAAACGAGGCCTCATACAACTGCGTCATTGAAAAAATAAAAAACTTATAACTGTTGAAACGTAATGAGGCAAAAACTTAAAAAATTTGCTGGTCATTAACTACTTTTCAGGCATTCGATTTAAGGGGTTAATGGGCAAAAATGCAAAACAGAACTGCTTCTTTTAATAAAAACACTCCCAAAAAAGTCAGTCATTTTCACAGTTTTCATTGAATAATAGCAGTTCAATAGTCACCTGCACCACTACAATCACTGCTTCTCTGTCTGTATAAAGGTAAAACTGGAATCAATGAGCAAATCATCCAAATGTATGAAATACACTTTTATACACACCTCAAAATTGAAATTGCAACATCGAGAAGGAAAAGTAACAAGTTAAATGAATTAATTTCGTAATGATATGTAAATGAAAAAGGTAAACAAAATATTCAAAACATCTCAATTTATTTAGCGTCAAGTGCAAAAATATACACTTACATACTTTGACATGCTATAAGTGAGGATATTAATGGTTGACTTAGGAATGTGATGCCACACCGAATGCACTTGAGCATGGAAATAATTAAGATTGGCTACTGGCAGCTCCCTTTCCAATTGCTAACCAGTCATGACCCGGGATAGGAGACAAGTCCGGAGATGCTGCAGGCCATTGTAGCATGTTTAGGTCACCCAGGCTACTTCCAGTCTGGCATTGTCCTGTTGAAAAATGGTGCCTGGGACCAGGAGCGTAACTTTGGTTCAAAAAGTGGGGGGGACCAATTTTCCCTCTCATCTCCTATCTTCCTATCCCTCCCTCCCTCTGTCCTTCACTCGCCTTACCTTTCACTTCCCCTCCCTTCCCTTCTCTCCCCTCCTCTCCCTGCAGTGAAGCGGCCCCCTCTAACCCAGCTAGGAGGTCTGAGGGAGTGCTGTGAGCTCCTCCAGCAGGTCCAGGCAGAGTCCTTATGGTAAACACTTTTGGTGCAATCCGTAAGGTTATGATCGGCTCTCTAATTACTGACGTTTAGAGCCTGAATGGGACTAAAAAGCAGCCGTGGCAATGAAACCAGCCCACCTACAATATTTCCCCCTCTAGATGAAAATAAAAAATGTTGTGCAATGCAGCAAATTTTGCTTATCCCCCATCCCCCAAACTTGTTATACACACACAACAGAATGAAGAAAATAAAATAGCCCAATCTCACTGTTCCCCTAGGAATCACTTATGTTACATACTGTACCCCAAAATATATTTTATTGCATTCCATACACCAGACATGGCATCACTCACTGCACCCCAGAAATTAATTATACTACACATGGTAGCCACAGAAATTACATTACTAACTGCACCATAGAAATGAATTGCACATTGTACTGAAGAAATAATATAATTCACTGTACCCCAAAATGTATTATATTACACACTGAACCCTAGATATGATATGAATTACATTACTCACTGTATTCCAGACATTACATTACACCATACCCCAGAGATTACATTACACACTGTACCCCAGAGATTACTAAATTACAGAAAGTATCATAGAGATTACATTACACCATATCCCAAAGATTAAATTACACACTGTATCCCAGAGATTACATTACACACCATACATGAGAGATTACATTACTCAATGTACCCCAGAGATTACTTTACACCATATCTCAAAGATTACATTACTCACCGTACCCCAGAGATTACTACATTACATACTATACAACAGAGATTATATTACACCATACCCCAGAGATTACACTACAACATACCCCAGAGATTACTAGATTACACAAGGTACCCCAGAGATTATATTAAACACCATATCCCAGAGATTACGTTACTCACTGTGCTCCAGGGATTACATTACTCATTGTACCCCAGAGATTACTACATTACATACTGTACAACAGAGATTACATTACACACTGTACCCCAGAGATTATATTACACCATACCCCAGAGATTACATTACATCATACCCCAGAGATTACATTACACATTGTACCCCAGAGATTATATTACTCACTGTACCCCAGAGATTACATTACACCATACCCCAGAGATTACATTACACATTGTACCCCAGAGATTATATTACTCACTGTACCCCAGAGATTACATTACACCATATCCCAGAGATTGCATTACCCACTGTACCCCAGAGATTAGTTTGCACACCGTACCCCAGATATTACTGCATTATTCACTGTACCCCATAGATTATATTACTCACTGTACAACAGAGATTATATTACACCATACCCCAGAGATTATTACATTACACACTGTAGCTCAGAGACTACATTAGACAAGGTATCCCAGAAATTGCATGTGTATATATACATATATTGAACACATACACACTATACACTTAGGGTGAGTTCACATGATGGTTTTCGGCACTGACAGTGTTGTTTGCTTGTTGGAAATTTGGTGCTTGCAAACGCAGAATTCCGATGAACAAATGACCCAGACTTCCCGAGGCAGATTTCTGCCTCCTATCTATTAGTGCTGCTAGTGTGGAAAATGTCTCGAAGAATTCTGTGTAGGCGTTGACAGTACACAGCAAAAATGCTAAATGACAAAATGGATTTTACATAGGGTATGATGTAAATCAGTTTCCTGTCGGATTGGACATCGGTTCTAAGGCAGATCCAGAACTGAATCCACCCCAGAATCAGTATTCATATCTTCCATGTGAACGTACCCTTAAGGTATGTTCACACGGTGTATAGCAGGGCGTACAGTGTTCTCTGCTATATGCTGGGGGTTTTAAAAGTACGCGCTGGCAAGTCCATACTTCTAAAATGCTGCAGGGTCAGCCCCTTTCACTTTCATTTTCCCCAGCGCATAAGTGCAGGGAAGACGTGACATGGCTAGACACATGGCTGTAAATACAGTATATACCCTACTCACATGCACACACAACGCTTGGCACCCTTGTCCCCTCCTTACCTGTCTCCTGTAGTCTGGTGAAGTCGGCAACTTCTTCCTCCCAATACAGACATGAGAGCAGGGGGCCACTGATTCATTCAGCAGGAGCTTCCCTTCTTCTCTGATGAGGGCTGAGCATTGGGGAAGTGGTATACAATGGGAGGGGAAGATACAGCCCCAGATACAGAGTGTGCTGGACTGTGAGCAGCGTTCTGATTGGTGAAGTAACCCCTGCTGTCTCCGGCTCTACCAATCAGCTCTGCTCTCACTCTGCCCTGACACTTGAGGCTGCTACCTACTCTGTCCCACCACGCTGCACAGAAATATAGGAGGTAAAGGGTTTACTCCTTCCTCCTCTGTGCTCTGCTCGCCCCACTTTCCGTATTCTTATGCTTTCATCTGGATCTTTTTTTATTGAAGTGGCTAAAAAGTGGGGGGACCGTCCCCCACCCTGAAAAAAGTGGGGGGGGACCAGTCCCCTCTGTACCCCCATAAAGTTACACCTATGCCTGGGACAATTTGGAGAAAGAGCCGTATCACTGGCTCCATGATCAAATGAATGTAACATCAAGCTGGTAATGTTCATGAAATGAAGACTGGAAGGATACAACTACCATAAATTCTGCCACTACATATCATAATGCTGGAAGTAGGACTACTGCCCTCTTCATGGAGTCGCCCATGTGGTCTCCAGACTCACCTCCAGCTATCATAGGATACACCTCCATTCCATTCTCCATAGCTGTCTTGCTGTGCACAATGATAGTCTTTAAGAGCAGTGGCGAGCGGTCAAGTGTAGCTGGCGCCTGGCTCATAACCCAATTGTCATTCCAATGAATTGTTATTCTTCCAACCAGGGGCGTAACTACTGGGGTAGCAGATGAAGCAACTGCCCCGGGGCCCGGTGGCTTAGGAGGCCCGCGCCCCGGGGCAGCAGCTATCATGTCTGCTACCCCGGTGATGCCGCTCCTGGGCCCGCCCGCAGTGAACATAACAGTTCACTGCGGCGGGTGCAGAGCTGCAGGGCCCGGCCGGTCTGTGAAGCCAGGGGGACCCGCCACCGGCAGGCTCCGCCCCCTTGCTTCACAGGGGCGATCTCTTAATTCTATGCACGTCCGTGTGACGCGCATACAATTAAGATGAACAGCGGGGCAGGGAGAGCTGGGGGACCCTAATAACTGGGGGGGGGACGCTATGGCTACAGGGGACCCTAATAACTGGGAGGGGGCTATGGCTCCAGGGGGCCCTAATAACTGGGGGGGACTATGGCTACAGGGGACCCTAATAACTGGGGGGGACTATGGCTACAGGGGGCCCTAATAACTGGGGGAGGCTATGCCTACAGTGGCCCCTAATAACTGGGGGGGGGGACTATGGCTGCAGGGGGCCCGAATAACTGGGGGGGGACTATGGCTACAGGGGACCCCAATAACTGGGGGGGGGTGGGGACCCTATGGCTACAGGGGACCATAATAACAGGGAGGGGGCTATGGCTCCAAGGGGACCCTAATAACTGGGGGGGGCTATGGCTACAGGGGACCCTAATAACTGGGGGGACGACTATGGCTACAGGGGCCCTAATAACTTGGGGGGGCTATGGCTGCAGGGGACCCTAATAACTGGGGGGGACGACTATGGCTGCAGGGGGCCCTAATGCCTGGGGTGGAACTATGCCTACAGGGGGCCCTAAAGCCTGGGGGGGAGAACTATGCCTACAGGGGGCCCTAAAGACGGGGGGGATGGAACTTTGGCTACAGGAGGCCCTAATGACTGGGGGGGGAACTATGCATACAGGGGGCCCTAATGACTGGGGGGGGGGGAACTATTTGCCTACAGGGGGGGACTATTCTGCCTACAAGGGGGCCTTAATCCACACGGGGGGAGATACTATTCTGCCTACAATGGGGCCCTAATCTACAGAGGGCCCTATTCTACCTACAGGGGTGGCCAAAGCTACAGGGGGCCCCCATTCTACCTACATGGGAACCCTAAGCTACCTCCCGGGGGCCTGAAGCTGACTACGTCTCCCCAAGCTACCTAGCTACTGCCCGGGGGCCCTGTTGTACCTACATACTGACTGGGGGAGCCCCATAATTACCAGGGGGTAATTCTTACCATTTGGGCCATTATAAATGGACAGTTTGGGAAAATGATTAAAAAAAAGTGAGGAGTCTCAGGTGTTTGTGTTGTAAATTTTACAGGGACGAGTGGTGGACAGAGTCATCATGGAGGTCTGGACTGAATAGAGAAGAAAAGGGAAAGTGAACGACTCCTCAGACAAGACGTCACCTGTGAGGCACTAAATGTAAGTAAACTATTTGCAAAGCACCTGTGTACCTGGTATCTACCACTATAGGGTAACTGTATGGAGGTTATATACAGTCTGCAGAGCCTGTGTACACTGGTATATACCACTATATGGTCACTATATGGCGGTTCTATTGGTCTTTGTGTACTGATCAGTAATAGTGTAGGGGTATTCTTCAGTCACTTTGTGGTCATGTTCTAGTGGTATAATCAGGTCCTTATGTAGTAGAGTTATTGGTAATGTTGGTTTGGTATAGTGGATTTGTTTGGTAGCCGTATGATGGTGAGGGGAGGGGTAGGGGGCCCCATCCAAAAGTTTGCTTTGGGGCCCTGGCTTCTCTAGTTACGCCCCTACTTCCAACCATACAACACTGAACTGTGTTGACGTCTTGGCCAAGGAGAATAGTGATCTGCCAGAGATATATAGCAAGGTCTTCTAGTTTAAAGGGAACCTGTCACATTGAACATGCTATCTTATCTGCTGACAGCATGTTATAAAGCAGGAGGAGATGAGCAGATTGATATATAGTTTTGTGTAGAAAGATTGCATAGAACTTGTATTTTATTTATTTAACTTACTGCTTATTCTAGGTTAAGGAGTCCACTGATAGTTATTTCTGAATGCACACTTATACAAGGAAAGCTGTCAATCACTGACAAGGCTACCCACTGCACTTCTTAACCCAGAAAAAGCAATACGTTTAAAGAATAAACTACTGAATCTTTCCTCACAAAACTAGAAATCACTCTGCTCACCTAGTTCTGCTCTATAACAAGAGGCCTGCCAATCAAATGGCATGTTCAGTGTGACAGGTTCCCTTAAAGGATTCTGTCCCTCTCAGTTTGCAATAACTCATACATGCCAACTCTCCCGCTTTTGGCGGGGGGTCCCGCTAATTGGGGTCCCCCCCCCCGCCCTCCCGGCAGAGTTGGCATTCCTCCCGCCGCGGCGCAGAGTAGCGCTGATGCGCTACTCTGGCGCCGCCGGGCCGCTGCTACAGGCGGGTGAAGCAGCTGCAGTGGCCGCTCACCCGTCCGGTGCGTGTCACTGTGCAGGGAGGAGGTAGGAGGGATCGTTCCCTCCTCCCTTCTCCCCCTGTATGTACAGTGCCGGTGTACAGATCAGCGTTGCAGGGGGTGTGAGGCGCGGCTGCACTCACTCCCCCTGCAACGCTGAAGAGATTGTCAGGAGCTGGCCGTGCTGCAGGGAGCCTGGTGAGGTAAGTGACTTTTATTATTTTATTTGTATTAGCTATAGGGGGGCTCTACCTGGCTACAATAAGGGGGCAACTACCTGTCTACAATAAGGGGGCAACTACCTGACTACAAAGGGGGCAACTACCTGGCTACAATAAGGGGGCTACAACTGGTTTACAATAAGGGGGCGCTACCTGGCAAAAAAAGGGGGGAAACTCCCGACTAAAAGGGGGCAACTACCTGGCTAAAATAAGGGCAATCCCGGGCTACAATTTTCCCCGGGGACTACCCTGGCTACAATAAGGGGAAACTAACTGACAAAAAGGGGGGGGCAACTCCCGGCTAAAAAAGGGGGGCCCTTCCCGGGCTACAAAAAGGGGCAACTACCTGCTAAAAAGGGGGGGAACTACCGGGCTACAAAGGGGGCACTACTGTTACTAAAGGGGGGCCACCCTGATTAAAAAGGGGGGGGGGGGGCAATTACCGGGGAAAAAAAGGGGGGGCAACTCCTGCTACAAAGGGGGGCAACTACCTGAACAAAAGGGGGGGCAATACCTGGCTAAAAAAGGGGGCCCCATTACCTGGCTAACAAAGGGGGGGCTTACGGGCTACAAGGGGGATCACCTCCCTTAAGGGGCAAAACCCCCTGGTTATGGGGGCACTACCGGGCTATGGGGCATCTAGGGCTTTCTTCCAAAGCCATTATGCAGTTAGGCGGAGTGGGTGTGGCTTTTTGAAGGGGCATGGCACACAAAAAAGATGGGCGTGTTCATGCAAAAAAAATTTGCCCTCTTCAATCTCCTGCTTTTCCATTTTCAAAAGTTGGCAATTATGCCATAACTGGCACTGACATGATTGAAAATATTTATTAACAATCATTTGTCAAATACAATCATACAATATCGTTTGACGCAGCACAGGACACAATAAATTATAACATTTGCCATATATAGCATTAAGCAGAAAGCTAAAAAGCCCAGATTGGCCTATGCTAAAAATGACATCACATGCTACGCTAATAATCCTGCATATTTCAAACATATCAATCAATAAAGTATTACAGTTCTGTGAAGAAGAAAGGGGGGGGGGGGGAGAACAAGAGGGAGTGGAGAGGCGAAATTACAGGCCCAAAGCTTTATTGAGACATAGACACAAATGTGAGAGAGGGGGGCGAAGACAAGCATTTGGCTATGTCTACACAGCCCAGAAATACCATCGGATTTACTGCGGTTTTAGTATTTTGAAACCACTGAGAATCCGATAGTATACTGTGCTGTATAGACAGCAATGAAAACCTGTGCTGTAGTCTATACAGCATGGGTTTTTAACCGCCAAGTTGAAAATCCAGCAGAATACACAGTGGGCGACATGTATGAACGGGGCTGCGCCAAATATCTTGTGTCTTTACAACCCGATATCAGGCGCAGCCCCGTTCATACATTTTTAAATCTCCTGCACGTCACTCCAGGGCGCATTACATAATGCCTGCAGCACTTTGTAATGCGCCCGATCTCGGGTGGCATGCGGGAGGCGGGGCGCACCAGAACCGTAGTGAAGCTACATATTTATAGCTTCGCTACAGCATTTCTGGGTGCATTGCAGCTGGAACAGGTATACCACTTTCAAAGTGGTATACCTGATCCGAACTGTCGCCCGAGCGCTAGAATGCGCTGTAGAGCGGGTTCCTACATCAGGTGCATTCTAGCCTATTATTATGCGCATGAAATTTGGCGTGCTAATGCCAAATTTCATGCATTTCGCCCAATGTGTTGCATAATCCGCTGGAGTCCCGCAGATGGCAAAATCTAAAACAGACCACATTTTTTGCGCAATTCAGTGCCAAAAACCGTGGTTCTGCATAGACTAAAATTGCTGACTTTCCAAAGCATTTTGTACTATTCTGTGTGCCTTAGAACTCAGCCTCAAAGTTGTCCGGACCGTCTGCCACTACACTTGTTCCTAATGTTGAGATTTCATGTAACTAAACGACTTTATTTTCAGTCTGGTTTATACGCCCCCACACACATGCCACAGATTAGAGCTATATGCTTGAATATTTGATCATTTGCAGATCCAAGCAACACCCCGATTTACATAGCCTTGTGGCTTGTCCTTCTTGGTGTGGCAATTTCAGTGTTGAGAAGTGTATGTTGGGGCTTTATGTCCAGCATGCATACTCAGGGCTGCCGTAAAGGCAGTACAGGGGGTACTGCTATATGGGGCCTGGTGAACCAAGGGGGCCTGCTGCAAGTTTCATAAACTATTCAGCCTGGACACGGGCCTCGCGGCAGTGCAGACCATCCGCAGGCACCCGTGCGGCTCTGCGTGTGAGGAGGGGGGCCGCGCTCCGATTCACAGGAGTGAGTGCTCTTTACATTACTACAGCTGCAGCAGCAGAAGCGTCTCTCACTTACTTGCAGTTCTGGATACTATGATCGGAGTCGGCCCCTCCTCTCTCTCTCTCTCTGCCAGCAGGAGTCACTGAAGCCCCGCCCACAGGCAGAGTGAGCAAGGAGGGGCCGACTCCGATCAAAGGCTCCAGAACTGCAATAAGAGAGGGAAAAGCTTCGCTGCTGCTCTGCGTAATGTAAAGAGCACTCATCCGTAAATTTGGGCGTAGGGGCCCCCCCCCACACGCTAAATCTGTGGGGGCCCCACAAGCCCCCCTCTGCCCCAGCGCCCTCCGAGGCTGGGGGGGCGGGGCGAGGTGGGGTGCGGTATCTGTGCTGGGGGTGCTGTACTGAGGGGGTGCTGTGGTGAGGTGGGGGGGGTTTGAGGGGGGGGGTGCTGTACTGAGGCTGGGGGTGCTTTTCGAGGCTGGAGGTCGGACTGAGGCTGGGGGTGCGGTATCCCGAGGCTGGGTGCTGTTCTGAGGGTGGGGGTTGGGGGGGGTCTTTAGGGGGGTCTGTATCTGAGGTGGGTGCTGTGTCTGAGGGTGGGGTGCGGGTTTTGAAGGTGGGGGTGCTGTATCTGAGGCGGGGGTTTCTGTTCGAGGCTGAAGGGGCGGTCGAGGTTAGGGTGCTGTTCTGAGGGAGGGGGGTTTTTCTGAGGCTGGGGGTTGCTGGTCTGAGCTAGGGGTGTCTTAGTGGGGCGGGGCGATGGGGTGGGGTTGACCTGGGGGAGGGGCCCCAAAACTTCAGCTGTTGGGGCCCCCAAAATTTTTGGGGGCCCCCGTGCCTACGTCGATCTTTTAAAGGGATATTGCAAACATGCTTGCAGTATGAAAAGAGCAATAAAAAAAAAAAAAAATCACTTTAGAAAGCAAAGTTATATCTGAGGAGTAAGTTTTTATTGGCTGTTGTTTAGCTTCTTAATTCTTCATATTTTGTTTGTGTAACTTCAGAATAAGATAAATCCTGCATCCTATGGCTATGCTTTAATAGTCGTCTGCCTGATAAATATTACAGTAAATTAGATCCACGCGGCTGTGTAAGATTTTCCCCCGGGCCATTAAGAAAGTCTTACCAAAAGACCTAAAACAAGACAAATAAATAATCTATAAAAAATTTAGAAAGATTTTACGCCAAAGTGCTATTTTACCCACACCTGTTGTAGATAAAAAAGACGCGTGCAGTGAGCCCAAAGGCTCCGATTTATACTTGAATCTGTGAGACGAGAGCTACAGCTACTATGAAAAATCATTTTTTTTGTTGTTTAAAAGTGAAAAAACATTTAAGGAAAGGGATCAAAATAAGCAAATCAAAAAACTGGAAACATTTCCTTAGAGAAAAGGGTCTGGTAATATGAGGCAACTATATTCAATTTATTTGCAATCATAGCTGCAACCAATGGGCAGTGGTGGTGCTATTGGGGGGCATATATACCTACCTATATATTGGATGGCCCTACATAACTACCAACCTCCTAGGGGAACATACATACCTACCAACCTACTGGGGAATATAACTACCAACTTACTGGAGACAACTATAAATCTACCAACCTACTGAGGGCCCAAAAATACACCAATTACTGGGGTAACCAATATACCTACCTATATACTGGGGAACCCTACATAGCCACCAATTTACTGGGTGGCCCTTTGTAGCTACCATTCTACTGGGGGGCCTATATACCTTTCTAGCTACTGAAAGTGGCTATATACCTACCTACCTAGGGGACCTATCTATCTACCTACTTATTGTCTGGCCCTTTAAATACTACCTGACTATTTTTTTTTTGGGAGGGGTGGGGGGTTTATATTATAAGAAGATTGTCATTACCATGAATTTGAGCTGCAGCATGCTGGCCAAGACCATACAGCGGTTCACCAAGACAAGTTCCACTCAGAACAGGCCTTGCCAAAGAAATTAAAGGGGTTGTATCATTTCATTAAATGGTCTTCTGAATAAGCGGACAGTGAAAACAAGCAATTTGCAATTGGATGTCTTTTGCAAAGCTGTTTTTTTTCACAGGATCCCTTACAAAGATTTTTTAAAAAAAGTTCCCCATTTTGGTCGGATCCTCCCCCAGTCTATTCCTGTCCCCTCCCAGATAAGGGAAAAGGAAAACAACTTCCTTTGTACACTAACAGCCCCCAAAACACTCTGCATCGCTTTTACTTTAAAAAACAGCAGGTTTGTTCCTCGGTGCCCTTAAAGCTCCTGCTTGAAGGGGCAGGCAACAATTTCACTCGTCAGCAAAAAGCTCTTCGTCACACTGCACCGCTTCTACAATCAGAAAACACAAAATTTTGCTCGGTCCTTTTTGCTCCGTTGTAAACGTAAAGGCACGGATCCGGTTTGGTTGATTTTTTAGAAAACAGCCCAACTGATAAGCGATACTCCCCAAGTGCAGATGTCACATCATACCGAATGGTCTTTCAAAATAGACTATCAAATTCTCGAGCATTACTGCGAGGTAAAAAATGGTGGTGCTTAGCGTCAGTGCTCGCCCAAAACACACACTGCATCAAATTGGTTGCATGGGCTTCTTCCCAGAAAAAGCCTTTCTAAAGTGATCCAAAAAAGCCCTCAAATAGTTTGCTGAAGACAAGAAGACTAAAGACATGGAATATTAGAGCCATGTCCTAAAGTCTGATTGGACCAAGATAAACTTATTTGGTTCAAATGGTGTTAAGCATGTGTGTCGCCAACAAGATGAGGAGTACAAATACAAGTGCCTACAGTCAAGCATGGTGGTGGGAGTATCATGGTTTGGGGCTGCATAAGTGCTCTGGCCCGTGGTAATTCTGTGCTTGACATACAAAGCAGTGCAAAATCCCTCCCCCGCAGATCTGAGCTGCAAGGCAGTATACCCAAAATGAAAAACGACCCCAAAACATCGCCCAAAACCACTATTTCCTTGCCAAAGAAAAGAGGGGAAAGGGCGCATGGGCCCGCAGCTACAGACCTAACCTTTTTGAGCATATGTGGGGCATCCTCAAATGGAAGGTAGAAGCAGGCAAGGTCTCTAATATCCACCAGCTCCGTGATGTCATCATGGAAGAGAAGAAGAGGATTCCAATGGCTGCAACCTGTGCAGCTCTAGTGAACTCCATGACCAAGAGAGTTAAGGCAGTGCTGGAAAATAATGGTGGCCACACAAAATATTGACACTTTGGCCACAATTTGTCCATTTTCACTTAGGGGTGTATTCACCATTGCCAGCGGTTTAGACATGGATTGTTGTGCCTTATTAAGACAGCATACCATATTTACCCTGTTATACAAGCTATACAATGATTACACTACATTGTATCAAAGTGTCATATTTTCAGTGTTGTCCCATGCAAAGATATAATACAATATTTACAAAAATGTGAAGGGTGTACTCACTTTTATGAAATACTGTATATTTCAAAGTTTTATGTTTCCCCTTGTTTAAGTCCATATTTGGAAAGAAAGAAAAATGCAAGCTAAAACTACAATAGGGTTGACAGAGCCTAAAAAGTCCTTAAAATTCTTGCTCTATCAGACGACCTGCCTGAAGGGTTAATAAGTTCTAGCTATATACTGCAAAATCCCTTTTGTTGCAGTGGATGACTTGCTCTAATATTACTGAAAGTAAAAAAAAAGAATAAAGCTGATGATTCGGACTTCTAAATGAAAAAAGGGTGGGGTGAAATTCAGTATAGCCTTGGGAGCCCTCGAGCAGTCAATGCACTTGTAGATTATAGGTGAGCGTCTGAAACAGAAAACGTATTAAGGATATTGATCCTCCCATCTATGTCTCATCATTTCACCCTCCCTTTCCTTTACAACCTCTTCATGACACCCGCTGTGCTACATTCGAAAATAATGTTGCAGGGCTGTCATTACCCAGTTGTGCTAGTCCTTCTGCAGGAACATAACCATTACTACCACAAGTGGTGCGGAGAGAGAGCGTGTGCTTGCACTGCAAGTAGGGCGGCCGTATCGTGCTATCGATAAAAAATACATTTCAATAATGTTCCTCAGCTTTCGGGGATAGTGTAGAACGATTCAGTGAGCAGATGGATTATGCCAGCAGCCTGTACTCAGGGCCACCAGCGGCATAAATATGGAGCAAATCTCAGATCCTTGAGTAGAAAATGCAGCGATAACTACATTTCTATTTTTATTATTTAGGCTTAAACATTTTCATCCAAATTAAATTTTAGCCCTTTGTCTCTCTGAACAGATGTAGCAGAGATGAGTTTATCATTTGGCACAGCTCAAGCAATAGCACCAGGTGCCTTCTATGTTAAATTTTATATCAGTCATTTCTTATTTATGAGGGCTTCTAGGAAAGCTGGATGACAACTAATATGGCTGCCAATGTAGCAATACTTGCTTTGACTCCAGAATGTAAATGAGAATAGTTGTGCAGTGATTTTTTTCCTGCCTAAATATTTTAGCAGCTACGAGTCATATTATTATATCATTGTGACCACATTCTACCTTCAATGTGTGGTGAGCTTTATTGGTCTGGACTACATTAACCCTTTATTATGAAGAGCAAATGGAATGTACTATCTTTCTGCTATGTGAATTCTCAGTCAATGAATGGTTATTTCCTGTAACTTTTGGTGTCCTGTGCACTTTACTGTATATTCCACTTCCATTGAAACATCTGTAATTTTGGTGTTCAACTGAGTACTTGTAGCTTACGTGTGGTGAACTGGCTTGGTGAGTATATAAGGTGTGTGATAGGCTGTTTGTACACATATTCCTTGTTGTCATGGATAAAATGGGCAGTTTATCAGAGTTGAAAAAATGGATGATTAATGGCTGTTGGGCCAAGGGTGGCGGTATTTCTCTGCATTTTGTGAACTGTTCACGTGCTGCTGTGCTGAAAGTGTATTGTGAGTGGCTAAATGGACATTACAAATAAGTAACATGGAACTACAGAACACCACGTGCCATTGATGTGAGAGGTGAACATTGGCTAAAAAGTTGTGCAAGGACGGACTGACTTGCTTCAGTGGAGTAGCTCACTACCAGTTATGAACTAAGAGGCTACATTTTGGCAGTGAGTTGGATGGGTCCACTCATCTAAGAGGATAGCACTCTCAACTGATTTAGATATGAATAAATCCATACAGATCACATACACCCATAAATGCTGATTGTCTGCCCTAGGATGGATGCTATACTCCAGCAAGACAATGCGACATGTCACATGGCTGGAAATGTCCAAGACTGGTTAGAGCAAGACTTCCAAGTACTACCCTGGCCCCCTCAATCCTAAAACTTGAACCCAATTGAACACTTGTGTGACAGCACTCAAGTAGCTCCTTCTGAAGATCTGGGCCAATGAAGGAAAGAAGTAGTAAGACCTTACCAATAGGAAGAAACCTTCTTTAACCCATTATAAACTGATCCTAGTGCCAAGTGATTTGCTCCAATGTTGGCTGTAATCCGGTTTGGAATCTTAACTTTTTTATTATTATTTATTTTATAGTGCCATTAATTCCAGGGCGCTATATATTCGAGGGGGGTTACATATATAACATATGTCAAACAAGTACAAAGGTGATGATTAATAACTAACAACTAGTACAAAGGGAGAGGGGACCCTGCCAGCAAAGGCTTACAATCTACAAGGAAGGTGGGGAGAGACAGAAGGTGAGGGACAGACATGTTTTTGAGGTGGTGTAATAGCAGCAGGGTTATTGTAGGTTATAGGCAATCCAGAACAAATGGGTTTTAAAGTTGCTTTTGAGGCTAGTGACAGTGGAGGAGAGTCTGATATGTTGGGCTGATGAGTTCCACAGTATGGGGGAAGCTCCGGAGAAGTCTTGGAGACAGTTGTGTGAGGAGCTGATACACAGAGGGCAGAGAAGAAAGTCCTGTGAGGAGCGGAGATTGTGTGAGGGGAGGTATCTGGAGATTAGAGCAGAGAAGTATGGAGGAGAGAGGTTATAGAGAGCCTTATAGGTCATGGTTAGTAACTTGAACTGGATTCGTTGAACAATGGGTAGCCAGTGTAGAGATTTGCACAGGGGAGAGGCAGGGAGTAGCGAGGAGAGAGGCTGATAAGATGGGCAACAGAGTTAAGGATTTTTTTAAAGGGAGCAAGAGTGCTAGACGGGAGGCCATGGAGAAGGATGTTGCAGTAGTCCAGGCGGGATATGACAAGGACTTGGACAGGATTTTTGTAGTATCAAAGTTAAGGAATTTAATATTGGAGAGATATTTTTTAGGAGGAGGCAGCAAACAGAGGTAAGGGCTTCAATGTGTGGTTTGAAGGGTAGAGAGGAGTCAAAGGTTATCCCAAGGCAGCGGACTTACAGGACCGGTGAGAAGGTACAGCTGTTGACTGTGATATAGAGATCAGGTGGGGGGATAGAGTGGGGCCGTGGAAAGATGAATTCAGTTTTCTCCACAGTTAGTATAAGCAGACAGGAGGAAAAGAAGAAGGATATGGACAATAGACAGTCTGGATCCGGGAGAGCAGAAAGTTAACATTCAGAGATGTAAAGTTGGGTGTCGTCACTGTACAGATTGTATTAAAAGCCATGTGATGCTATAAGCTGACCTAGGCCAAGAGTGAGGGGACCCAGGACTGACTCCTGAGGGACACCAACAGAGAGAGGACGAGAGGAGGATGTGGTGTGAGAGTGAGAGACGCTGAATGTCCAATCAGTCAGGTAAGAGGAGATCCAGAAAAGGGCCAAGTCTGTCATGCTGAGGGATGAGAGGATTTTTAGCAGGAGGGAACTTCTGCATCCAATTTCAAGTCATTGCCTGGTTCCACTAGGCTATGCTTTGATGATCTTGTAGTCCAGTCCTACAAAGTCAGCAGTGATGCAATGCAAAAGGTGCACAAAGAGCTAAATGGAAAATTCAGCCTTGCTACATCTTTGCTAGAGTTACTTGAAAAAGTCCCTGTTTTATTTGACAAAAGTTGTGCTGAACCCAACTTTTTTTCAATCCTGATCCCTAACCATAATTCTTCCCCTAAATTGGGGTTAGGTTTTTTTTTGTTTTTTTTTTCTAGTTACTAGGTGTTAAAGGAATATTCTACTATGATTAGCTTTAAATATGTAGACAAAAGTAAATGAAGACTATTACCAAATACAGTAAAGGAAATAATTATTTGATCCCTTGCTGATTGTGTAAGTTTGCCCATTGAAAAAACAAATGTACAGTCTATAATTTTGAGGGTAGGTTTTAACATTTTAACATTGAGAGATATAATATAAAAAATAAAATCCAGAAAATCAACATTTTATGAATTATGTAAATGTATTTGCATTTTGCAGTAAGAAATAAGTATTTGTTTCCACCTCCATGCTTGACAGTGGGGACGATGTTCTGTGGGTCATAGGCAGCATTTCTCTTCCTCCAAACACAGCGAGTTGAGTTAATGCCAAAGAGCATAATTTTTGTCTCATCTAACCACAGCACCTTCTCCCAATCACTCACAGAATCTTCCAGGTGTTCATTGGCAAACTTCAGATGGGCCTGCACATGTGCCTTCTTGAGCAGGGGAACCTTGCGAGCACTGCAGGATTTAAAACCATTACAGCGTAATGTGTTACCAATGGTTTTCTTGGTTACTGTGGTCACAGCTGCCTTGAGATAATTAACAAGTCCCCCCCCCCCATGTAGTTTTAGGCTGATCTCTCACCTTCCTCATGATCAAGGATACGCCATGAGGTGAGATTTTGCATGGTGCCCCAGATCAATTGACAGTCATTTTGTATTTCTTCCATTTTCTTACTATTGCACCAACAATTGTCTCCTTCTCACCAAGCGTCTTACTTATGGTTTTGTACCCTTTCCGTTTTGTCAGGTCTAGGGTCTTGCCCTGCACCCTTGAAAACTCTTTGGTCTTCTTGTTGTAGAGGTTAAGTCTGAGTTTAATGGATCTGTGGGCAGGAGTCTTTTTTAAAAAGGGGACTATTTAAAAGCCTTTAAAGCAGGTAACAGGGTTTGGGTTTGGAGCAGTAACTGGGCTGTAAACCGTGTGGTTTGTTTACTCGCTGAGTGTCTTTCACAGCATAGATTTGTTTATGTTTTTTATGACAAATTTACCCCTTTTGGCCGTTCCTCGTTCAGGTTAATACACTAAAATTTCCCAAAGTTCCCCTAACAGGCTTAGCAGAATAAACAAGCTTATATGCCAGTCACTGCTATAGAACCACTTACAGCCTCACCAGGAAGTGGGAGCCTGAAGCTCACTGTGATGAGCACGCTCTGGGAAACAGCCTGATGAGAAAACCTCACTGGTGGGCTCTAGGCACCCCAGTCCGACACTGTACTAATGCATCAGGTTAACTGTTAACTGTAACAGAAGTATATAGTAGTAAAGGGGAGTGTGACATCAAAAATGGTCTAAAAAGCCTGGGAATTTTTAAAACCACCCCTACCTTTTTTTCCCTTCCTGTGCTGTTTTTGGGGATTTGTGGGTGCAAAATTTTGAAATTTTAGTCAAAAAACCGGGGGTCCAGGGTTACATTTTTACATTTTTTGTCAGGCCGAAAAAAAAACATACCCACCCAATTCACCAAAAAATTTTTTATTAAGGTTTTGAAAAGTGTTAAAGTTTGACCAAGGAAGGCAAAAACCCCCCTGAGGTGAAGCCAATTGTCCTCTTGTTAGGGAAAAAATTCCTTCCTGATCCTCGGGCAACAATGACCCCCTCCAAAACCCTGTCCTTAAGTTGTTTTTTTTACATCTAAAAATTTGTATCCAACCTTGGGAGGGAAACCCATTCACAAAAAACTGACTCTTTTCTGGGGCCCGGGGGTTTGGGGGTATCAGCATCTTTTTTGGTTCTCGATATTAATTTTTAATCTACCTTTAATTATTGCTACTTTTCTGTTTCAAGTTTCTTGTCTCAAGGTGGTGGGGACCATCTAATTTTGCTTTCAGACCCTATGAGCAGGATCACTTTGGGCGACATGTATGATTTTTGCCATTTAAATGCCAATTTTTTTTGACATAATATTTAGTTTTCGGCTAAATCAGACGAACAGCACATAAAGAAAATTTTTTGGCCAGAAAACCCTTTGAAACTGGGTTTTAACCTGTTCCGGGGTAATAGCCTAGAATTGCCAACTGAGCTATAAATCTATATCTTTGTACGGTTTTTAGGTGCCCCCCCCCCCGCACGCCCCACGAAAAACAGGCGCATTACTAATCTGCAGGTCTCTGTAATGTGCCCGATATTTGGGGTGGGGGACATTTTAAAAATATCGCGAAGGGGCTGCGCTGGATTCGGGCTGAAAATACATAGATTTTTGGCGCAGCCCCTTATACATTTACCCTATGTGTATTACATTATGGTAACATATGCAGCGCCCCCCCTACAATCAGGGAGAATTGAAAATTTTAAAAGGATCCACAGAGGAAAAAATGGTCAAATCCACAGGCATTTAATTTAAAGACCCAAAAATAGTGCTACTTTTCTTGTACATACATATACATACATATATGTACGTACATATAGTGATGCTGAGAAATTTGCACATGTAAGGTGCTGTTTAATGCAAAGTTCGTTTGTAGTGTCGATGATTGTTGAGGCTGTTTTTGAAGAGCTGGTTCTTCTGATGGGATGGACTCATTTAGCCTGCAGTTTGTGTGAAACGTATAATCATAAAAACATATCACCCATCAGAGTTTACCTTCCCAGCGCAGTCCTTGCTGCTTTACCAACCACTTGTATAGTCCTTCATGAAACATAAATGAAATATAAATAAGGCTTAGTAGTAACAATTAATTATAGGTGCGTTGTGGAAGATGATATTCTTCAGTTAACTTTGTTCCAATTTTCCACTCGGCGCTACAGAAGATATAGGCTACGGCTCATCTTGACTTTCTACTTTCTCCCAAATTGTGTGCATTGTATTTGAATACAGCTCACAGTATTTGCATCGAGTTAAAGCTATTTGAGTTTGTATTTATATGCATGAGAGGAGCTTTGTATATTTGTTGAATCAGATGTTTTACTAACAGCTTTTAAGCCTTCTGAAAACTCTATTTGATGATGCTGTCTATTCCTAAGATTCTGGCTCAGATGAAGACTAATATTAGTCCATTATGACCTCAGAGTGGCATAACTGTCTAACGTGTCACACATTAACGCTTTATCTCCTTACAGCAAGGAGCTTGTATTTCTATTGTGTTTCTGAATACATTTTATACTGTCAAGACAATAAGACAATAAGATAAAAATAAAATTAGTTTTCTGTCAAATTCATATAAAATCTACTCAATTTGATGTGGGTCAGCCCAAATCAAATATTTACAAAAATTCCCAAAAATTTGACCTTAAGTTGAAGTAAGTTTTTTTTTTTTAAGGTTTTTAGGGGTTAACTTACCATTCTGTTGCACTTTCAATGGGAAGTCATTTTTGGTCTGACGTTACTTCAGATTATTATAAAATAAGGGTAATTGGAAGTAACGTTGGACTTGACATTGGATATGAAGTGATGCTGCACTGGGAGGGCTGCCAGAAAAGGAGCTAAAGGGAGAAAGTCAAAGAAGTTGACTCTCGGGGACCACCAGTGGAATTGACTCTCATGGCCCACCAGTGGGGTTCATTCTTAGGGCCCATCAGTGGAGCTGATTCTTGGGGCCTACCAATGGAGTTGATTTTTTAAGCCCACCAATTAAACTGATTCTTGGAGCCCAGCAATGGAGCTGATTTTTGGGGCCCTCCAATAGAGCTGATTCTTGTGGCCCACCAGTGAAGCGTATTCTTGGGGCAAACCAGTGGAGTTCTACCTCATGGGGGCCACGAGTTGAGCTGATTCTTGGGACCAAGTAGTGAAACTTATTCTTGGGACCCACCCTATAGCTACAGTAGAGTGAAGAAAAATAGTATTTAATCAGCCACCAATTGTGCAAGTTCTCCCACTTAAAAAGATGAGAGAAGCCTGTAATTGACATAATAGGAAGACCTCAGCTATGAGAGACAAAATGAGAAAACAAATCCAGAAAATCACATTGTCTGATTTGGAAAGAATTGATTTGAAAACTATGGTGGAAAATAAGTATTTGGTTACCTACAAACAAGCTAGATTTCTGGCTCTCACAGACCTGTAACTTCTTCATTAAGAGGCTCCTCTGTCCTCCACTCATTACCTGTAGTAATGGCATCTGTTTGAACTTGTTATCAGTATAACAGACACCTGTCCACAACCTCAAACAGTCACACCCCGAACTCCACTATGGTGAAGACCAAAGAGATGTTGAAGGATACTAGAAACAAAATTGTAGCCCTGCTCCAGGCTGGGAAGATTGAATCTGCAATAGGCAAGCACCTTGGTGTGAAAAAAAACTGTGGGAGAAATAATTAGAAAATTTGAAGACCAAACCACTGATAATCTCCCTCGATCTGGGGCTCCACGCCCCATGGGGTCAAAATGAGAACGGTGAGCAAAAATCCCAGAACCGCACGGAGGACTTAGTGAATGACCTGCAGAGAGCTGGGGCCAACGTAACAAAGGCTACCATCAGTAACACACTACTCCGCCAGGGACTCAGATCCTGCAGTGCCAGATGTGTCCCCCTGTTTAAAAGACAGTACTTGTCTGGACCTCTCTGAAGTTGCTAAGGCATTGGATGACCGAGATTTTATTGAGAATGCCCCATATGGTCAGATGAAACCAAAGTAAACTGTTTGTAGAAACACAACTTGTCGTTTTTGGAGGAGAAATTAATGCTGAGTTGCATCCAAAGAACACCATACCTACTGTAAGCATGGGGGTGCAACATTCATGCTTTTGGGCTTTTTTCTCGCAAAGGAAGAGACAATCCGTGTCATGAAAAAATGAATGGGCCCAATTTAATCTAATTTTAAGTGCAAACCTTCCTTCCATCATCAAGACATGAAATGAAACGTGGCATCATTCAGCTTGACAATGATCCCAAGCACACCGTCAGGGCAATGAAGGGAGTCTCAAAAAGCATTTAAAGGTCCTGAGTGGCCTCAGAACTCAACCCCATAGAAAAAAACCCTTTGAGAAGTTGAAAGTTTGACCGCCGAAAAACTCACTCTCTTAGAAGATCTGCAATGAAGAATGGACCAACACACCAGCAACAGTGTATGCCAAACCTTGTGAAGACTTACGAAAATGTTTGACCTCTGTCATTGCCAACAAAGGAATATAACAAAGTATTGAGATTAACTTTGGTTATTGACCAAATGCTTATTTTCCACCATACTTTGCCAATAAATTCTTTCCAAATCAGACAATGTGATTTTCGGGATTTGTTTTCCCATTTTGTCTCTCATAGTTGAGGTCTACCTATGATGTCAATTACAGGCCTCTCTCATATTTTAAAGTGGGAAAACTTGCACAATTGGTGGCTGACTAAATACTTTTTTCCCCACTTTCTATCTCTCTCTCTATCTCTCTCTCATTCTCTCTTAAAAGCAGCCCCAGACCTGCCATATCCAGGGGCCCGCCCTGTAAGGGGGGTCTATCAGGGGATTCCCCTACTTCCCTGTTCACTAGTCCGAGCCTGCTTTCGTGAGCAGATCTGTCTTAAAATGGATTTCAGCATTTTTTTCAAAGTAAATGATGAGTTTAAGTAGGAGACAATGAAGAAATGAGCCTAATAAGTAAAAAGAGAACAATTTTTCTCTGATAAAATATATTACAAAGTTTTTTATATTTGCTTGTACTTTATTTACACATACAAATTCGTTGAAGGGATTGTGGTCAATTAAATATAAAAAAATTACTGATTTTGTCCTTCAAAATCTACGAGTCTATAAATATGCATATTTGAATACCTGAATATGTCTAAAAGAACATTTAAAAACATGATTTATATATGCATAGAGTATATACAGTTTACGTATGTATATATTGTACAAAACTCTGAATATTTTCTTGTGCATGTATGAATCCCTGAAAATATCCATATATGAATATTTGTCTTTTATATAATGTATGAACTCAACTGTATATCATAGTCAGTTATACTAATATGCATGTATATATATATATATATATATATATATATATATATATATATATATAATAATTAAAATATTACATATATATAAAAAATATAAATATATATACATATAAAATTACAATAACTGACCACGGTAAAACAGTTGAAATCAAAAGTTTACAAACACTATATAAAAGACACATATGAAATGTTTTTTCTCACTATCTGACAAAAATCAAGAATAAACCTACCCGTTTTAGGTCAGTTGGGATTACCAAAATTATTCAAATTTGTCAAATGCCAGAATAATGAGAGAGAGAATTTTTAAGGCATTTTTATTACTTTCTGCAAAGCCAAATTTTCCATACACTAGGATTACTATGCCTTTAAACAATTTGGGACAGGGCATTTTTATTACTTTCTGAAAAATCAAAAGTTTACATACATTTCATTATCATTCGGTAGCATTGCCCTTAAACTGTATGACTTGGGTCAAACATTTTGGAAATCCTTGCACATGCTTCTCACAATAGTTGGTAGGCATATTCCTCCTGAAAGAACTGGTGTTACTGAGCCATGTTTGTAGATCGCCTTGCTTGCACCAGCCTTTTCAGCTTTGTCCATAAATTTTCAATAGGATTAAGATCAGGGCTTTGTGATGGTCACTCAAAAACATAGACTTGGTTGTCCTTAAACCACTTTGTAACCAGTTTAGCAGTATGCTTCAGGTCATTGTCTATTTAGAAAACCCATTTCCACCCAAGCTTTAACTTCATGGCTGAGATCTTGAGATATTGCTTCCATATTGCCACATAATCTTCTTTCCTCATGATGCCATCTATTTTATGAAGTGCAACAGTCCCCCTTGAAGCGAAACAACCTCACAACATGATGTCACCACCCCCGTGTTTTACAGTTGGGAGGGTGTTCTTAGGCTTCAAAAGCTTCGTCCTTTTTCCTACAAACATAACGATGGTCATTATGACCAAACAGTTCAATGTAGTTTCGTCAGACCACAGGACATGTCTCCAAAAATGTAGGTCTTTGTTCCTGTATGCATTTGCAAACATTATTCTGGCTTTTATATGTCTCTTCTGGAGTAATGGCTTCTTCCTGGCAGAGTAGCCTTTCAGCCCATGTTGATACAGTACTCGTTTCACTGTGGATATTGACACAATCTTACCAGCTTCCACCAGCATCTTCACAAGGTCTTTTGCTTTTGTTCATGGATTGATATGCACATGTCAGACCAAAGCACATTCGACCCTGAGACATACAACCCTTCTAATTCCTAAGCGGTATGATGGCTGGACATTCCCATCTTGTTTGTACTTGCGTATAATTGTTTGTAAAGATAAACAACACACCTTCAGGTTTCTGGAAATTGCACCCAAGAATGAACCAGACTTGTGCAAGTCCACAATTCTCTTCCTGATATCTTGGTTGATTTCTTTAGTCTTTCCCATGATGTTACACACAGAAGCAGTGTGTTTCTGGTGTACGTAAAAAATACATCCACAGGCGTATCTCTAATGAACTCAGATCTTGCCAATAATCAGAAGCTTACAAAGGCATGACATCATCATATCGACTGTCCCAAATTGTTTAAAGGCATAGTAATCCTAGTGTATGGAAAATTTGGCTTTGCAGAAAGTAATAAAAATGCCTTAAAAATTCTCTCTCCATTATTCGGGCATTTGGCAAAATAAATAATTTTTGGTAATCCTAATTGACCTAAAAGGACAAAGGTTTATTCTGATTTCATGTGAGTTAGTGAGAAAAACATTCATATGTGTCTTTTTATATAGTGTATGTAAACTTCAGGTTTTAACTGCATCTAGAAACATGCAAACATGTCACTTTATACATGGAAGAATCAGTGAATAGTTCCTAAGTGTGTACTCCTATGACAGTCCACGAACTCTTGAAAATTTTCATATACAGGCAGAAATCTTAGTCTGTTGTAGTTAAGAACCCAAATCTTGTCATTTATTATTGTGCAAGAAGTTCAGGCTCTTGCGTTCTCCCTATCTCTGCAACCATCATTATTTACATTACATTACAGTATTACAGTATTGCTTACGGTTATAAATTATAAGCAACTACAGATGTAGCAAAACTAAACATGACAGATAATGCACCATGAAATCACGGCACAGGATGTTGTCTCAGCTTCTTCAATGCTTTTCAATGGCCTTTGTTTGCAGGTAATAGCAGATAAACATGAAAGCTATGATATAACAGTCAAGCTGAATTCTACTACATCCGTAAACAACTTGTAGGAAAAATTAACCATATCAAGTAATGGCTACTCGTAAACAAAGGAGCTAGGTCTAAACCATGCAATTTGTACAGTTCCATTTTTATCTTTACAGACTTTTTTATTCAAGATGCAAACCACCAGTAATGTCTTTATACACCTACTGTATATGTCAAGCATTTTTTTGCCACGTGGGTCTAGAGAGGTAGCGTGTTTCTGTGTGGAGAGCACCATAAAGGTGTAGGGAGATTTAAAGGCAATGCAATGGTTACTTGGAAAATTAAATATGAAAATAAGCTCTAGGAAAGAGAGCTATGTCTCTGGTGCTACCTATTGAAAGTAGCATCCTTTCAGTCACATTTAGCAAACAACAAGAAACAGCTGTCTGTAGTTAGGACACTGCTCCGTTTTGAACAGTTTCTGGCTTGGTGTAAAATCCCTATGTAACAATGCTGTTTGGTGACAAATGACAGAACTGACCTTCATCATTAGTAGTCTCCTTTCCTGGGTCCTAACAGTAGCTTCCCGTGTTAAGGTACCTCCAGGTCTTAAATGGGTTTTGCCAGGACGTGCCTTATCTGCTAAGAATCAAATGTAAACAAGCCAGGCTGAGCTGAGAGAGAGAGACAGACAGCCAGAGCACAGAGCCGTGCATAAGAGATTGTGTGAAATGTTCACTCAAATAATCAAACTACAACTAGTGGATTCTGTATACAAAAGACAACACCTTTTCTCCACAGCAGCTTGAAAGCTTCTTCATGTTCCCTGTCATCGGATAAAGCAGGTATCTACTCAGATAATCACACTACAACTAGTGGATTCTGTATACAAAAGACAACATATTTCTACCTGGTGCCTTGAAAGCTTCTTCAGCTCCCTTTCATAAGATAAGAAGTGTGATATGCACAAGCCCGCCCAGCAGCTCTTGTCAGGTCGCATCTAATAGAAGCTTTAAGTAACTAAAGGCAGGTAAGCAGTCTGTAGCTCTCTCAGGCTGCAATTTTTGTAATCACATATATTTAGAAAAGTGATTAAAAAACCATTTTGGAGGATCCCACATCAACATTACATTGTGACAAAACCCCTTTAAGTACAGCCGAATGGTAACTAACCAAACAGTCACAGAGAATGATAGTACAAAGCATGTATTAGATACCAAACTAAAAAGGGACTCACTAAGAGATGACAGTATCAAACACCAGATTAAAACACACTCACTTTGAGATTATAGAGTTTGCAGGACGACTAGGCAGGTGAATACATGGATGAAGACAGCAACATGAACTGCCTTAATCTGGAAGCAGATCAATGACAGACAACATCTGACCGCAACTATCCCTCCCTGAATCTTTCATTACACCTGTCCCTAACACTGACCTCAACAAAAGACCTCACTGATCCTTCACTGCCCCTAAAACTAGCCTTAAAGATATCCCTTAGAGACTATCGAATACAGCAACAGACAGCACACTGACAAAATGATTCAGAATGTCCCTGCAGAGCTATATGCCGACCACCCAGACCTTTAAAGTTAATGGCCGGTCAGCAAGCAGTTAGTGGGTTTGATTTAACTGAAAGGGACCTACTTTCAACAAAAGGCACAAGAGACCTGGCTCTCTTCCCTAAAACTTATTTATGTAACCATGCGGCTGTATTCCCCACAGATAGAAATGCTGAAGAAATGTATGAATGATCTTCAGTTACTATGAGGCTTGTCTCCCCAAATATGGGAGTGAGGGTGCACAGGAGCATGTTTAACAGGATATACTGTACAACCAATGGGTGCAATTCACTGGATTATCCATAGGCTGCAAAGTAGGTAGTTTTTGTCAAGATCCAAACTGTAGAGTATAATTGCAGCAGATGCTTCTGTTTGCTACTGTATGGATGCTATTTTACTATTACAGGAAATGAAACATTAATAACATTTATATGCCATTGAAAAGACAACAAAATCTATAATTACAACATTGCCCAGGTCGCATTTTTCTAAATGCCACATGTTTTACAGAAATAATGCTGGCTCTAACTTGTTTAGTCTTAATAGAAATTATGCATTTAACCCATTCGGAGTTCTGATTATATGTGGAAAACTACATTGTGCTAAACAGTAAGCTGTAAACAAAGAAACAGAAAAGATTCTATCAGCCATTTCTATAGTTTTTGTCTTGAAACTCCGGCTGACAACTGATACGGTGACATTTAGGTTCAGGCTACTCTGCAAAAGAAAGTTGCACACAAATGGGAAAAAAGTCCCAGGTGACCTTTTGACTATCTAAAAATTTCTGTCACTTTTTCCCCATAGGGTACAATTTACTGTGACTTGTGCATGACATGTAGCCTGAATCTTACAGTGAATGTCCACCTTTAAATACCATTTCATTTTCATCATTTATAATATAAATAGGTTCAAAATTCTGCACTAATTAATCTCTAAATATATCTTTACAGTAGGTTAAACTATATTTTTCAGATAAAAAGCTCCAAATTTTTCTTCACAGACATAGATTTCAAAGATGATAGGCTGGCTACCTTTACCTGCTTGTTACATGCTGGTATACACTGACTAATAACTGACTATGTAGATCTCTAGTGGTGGTGCAGGTACTTGGAAACATTGTTAAAAGAGGTATTCCCATCCAAAAAAGTGATCACTTTCTTTGAATGAATAACTTTATGATCAGTGGAGGGTGGGGTGCTCCTTTGGGACCCTAACAGTCCTGGGCATAGAGACCCTAGTGCTGACTAAGAGCTGTGCTTCTTTTAGTTCAGGGGACTGCAACACAGCTTTACACAAGTCAATAGAATTGGCTGCAGCTCTCTGTAAAGCAAGGTGGTCGGGGGGGGGGGGGGGGGGACAGGGAAAAATAGATCTGTAGCCTCTATTTCCACTGGATCAGTGTGAGTCCTAGAGGTCAGACCCCCACCAACTATCAAAAATGATGGCATATTCTATTAAAATGAAATAGCAATATCCCTTTAAGTATTGAAGTAGTCAGCACTCCAGGAGATGTGAGAATTGTAGCTTTTTCATTTGTATTGATCTATCCATGTAAGAAAAACAGTATCACTGTCTCAACAAGCAACAGTGCAATACAGCATGTTCAGGCTATGAAGGAAGGGGTCTCTAGTTAGCTTGAAGCATATCACTCAGCACTCAAAGGCGTGTAAGGGTATGCAATTGTATATTTGTGTATGTGTGGGAATTCCAGTAAGTGGGTTAGATTCAGTGTATACTAAAGTGTAGAAATTTATGTAATAGGTAACAAGTTGAGTAGGTATGTGGGTTTCATAACTTGATTAGGGAGGAATAGTGTTTAGAAGATGTCAGTAGGGGTTAACTGAGCTTAGGGTGGGGAGACAGTGATGCTGGGCAAACAGCCAATCAAAGAGGGGACAGGGGAAGAGTCATAGTTACACAGTTAAAGGGGTTTTCTCATCCCAAGCTTTCGCAGACTTGAGCCGTTTCTATCTGTTACAGCTTCAAATCCAGGGGTGAGTCTCTCCTCCCAGTAGGCGGGTCTCTTTTCCCAGTAGGTGGGTCTTCCCTCACTGAAAAGTTGTGACATCATCATTTTGTGTGACCAGTGGAAGGGAGAGGATGTCACAGCTCTGAAGAACTCCTGCAATGGTCAGTTATCATGTTTGTAGAGCTGTCAGCTCAAGGCTCCATGGGCTCCTTGTAACCAGAACATTTGCATTGGTGTAACCAGACACCTGCATTGCTGTAAACAATTATACATACAGCTTGAACTGATTAAACAAATGTAAGAAAGACACGCTGCCACCCCCTACACCATCCCTCTCTGTTATCAGGTAGGAGGTAGAGCAGACTGTATAAGGATGTGTTGTATGAGGGGGGGAGCAGTGCATAAGGCTGTGTTATATAAGGAGAGTGTGAATCTAACAACTAGATACTCAGTAATTGCCCAGATGCTTCACATAGAACTATTACTGTCAGAAGAGGCATAGAGCGGAGCTGAGACAGCCTTTATTATACAGACACAGTTACCACAGGCAGCTCATTTCACTTTTAATTTCAACAGCTCAGAGAGGAGTAAGCACAGAGTGCAGGCAGCCAATCAAAGCACAAGGGATGTGCCCCATGCAGGGGGCATGTCCCTTCCACCTGCTGCAGAAATAGCTATAGATGCACAGATTAGCTCATATCTGCTATACTAAGTGATTTAGGTAATGCAAACCAATTGCAAAAGTGCTTGTTTTTACTGTCCCAATCATTAGAGATATGATCTTTGTAGCGAGAAAACACCTTTAAATACTACAGCCTGTCAGATCTGTACTCAGTTCTGTGTTATGTTCTGAGCTGTGTACATAATTGGACGTTCTATGCAGCAGGAAAATGGGGACTCTGTTTATCAGCTGGTGACAGACGGGCAAGCTGTGGCAGACTACAGAGACTCATTCACAGAAAAACCACAGAGCAGCAAAGAGGAGGAATAGCTAAAAACACCAGAAAGCACTGGTCAGAGGGCACTGATAGAAGGAGAAAGACAGTAGTGACACACACAAAAGGGAAGGCTGAGTGGGCCAGACAACAGAAATACAGGTGGGCAGTTTGAGGGACTTCAGCAGGATCAAGCGACCCTTAGAGAACACTGCGAAATAGGGTCCTGAGTCACCAGGCACCAGCATCCTGCACAACTGGACTGGGACGGGGTCAGCCCCAGGTGCCAGCATCTTTGCACAGCTGGACTGGGTCAGACAAAAGAGGTTGTCAAGAGTCACTTATGAAGGTGCTGTGTCTGGAGTATACAGTGATGATGTGATGTGCCATGACCAAAGAGGTTGCTGATTAATAAAAACAAGTATAATGTCCACAAATGAAAGAGCCATGAGTAAAAGCATGAAGTTTACCCTGGGCTGCTGTTGTCTGTTTTATTTGCAAGCGGCGGTGCACCACATAACTGCTACCACCATCTCTACTACTCCACCCATTTATCCCCATTACCCTGCACCCGCCTGTATTTTAAGGTGGAAAAGGGGGCATAGGCTTCAGGAGGAACCACTATGCTCATTCCTTTCCCTGTATGAAGCCCGAAGAAGGATATCGTCCCGTAATGTTGCCATAATCCATATTGCCTTGACAAGTGGGGTGGCATTTACACAAAGGTTTGGGTAATACAAAATTTTAAAACTACAAAATTTCAGTATTTATATTTGCCTAGATTTTTGGGGCATTTTAGATGGACTATCTTGATCTAGCACTCATCCTCTGTAACGGTTGGAGGTGGATCCTTGGACCACCGAGGCGTGGGTAAACCCCAACCGGAGGGAATTAAGTAGGTCCCCCGGGATTCCCAGAGCCCCCCGCAAAGCGGGATGGGGTTGCTGGGGGGAGTCTACCCGGGCCCCCTTCCATGGCGGGGCTTGCCCGGTGGCGGCCAAGGTTTGGGGTGGTACAGAAACTCTGGCCATAATCGGGGCATGCAGGGGGGCAGGAAGGCGGTTGGTTCGTAACTAGACAGGCAGGAGGTGGGGGTGGGGCGAGGTTCGTGGTCGGTAAACGTGGCTCGGGGTTCTTAAGGATAGGCAAGACAAGGGTTGCAGGAAGCATTCTCCAAGGGAAATACACCAAGGATCCGGCAAGGTGTCAGGAAGGGGCCGGACTTAAAAAGGAACAGTGCCCCGGCAAAGACCAATTACCGGCGCACTTTTCCCTTTACATTTCCCACTGGGGCGCGCGCGGCTTAGGGGGCGGCGCCACGAGCCGGGGACCAGGGCAGACAAAGGGGAGGATCGTGGCCCCGGGTAGTGGTACCGGCGGGAGGGGGGTGGCGGACCCCGCCCCAGTGGGGGGACGGGGCGCCTTTGGGCTCGGGACCGGCCCGGGGGGGCGAGGGGGCGGGCGGGGAATACCCCCTCCCATTGGGCCCCCCCCTCTTCCCGGGGTGGAGGAATTTCTGGTGGGCTGGGGTTCAAGATGTTCTCCCTCGGTTTTAGGCCCTTTTTCGGGCCAAAAAACCCCCTTTCCAGCCATTAAAAGTATTTTTCCCTCTCGTTCTCCTCATACCCAGAATCTCCTTGACCCCGAAGACTTGGGCGTTTGCCAGACGGAGGGGAAAAAAGCCCACTGGGAAAAAAACGGTTAAGGACCAGGGGGTTTTTGGTAAGGGACGTGGAAAAAGTTGGGGGTTCTCTGGGGAGGGAGCGGGGAGTTTTTAGGAGACCGGGTTAATGGGCTGTAACCTCAAAAGGGGGCCCAGGAAACAGGGTCCCGTTTAGGGGAAAGGGTTTGGGCAGGTTCTGGGCCGAGAGCCAACCCCTTTTCACCTGGGGAGAAAACCGAGGAGGGATTCTTTTTTATCCCCTTGAGCCTTCGGCGCTCGGTGGCACGGGGCAGAGACTGGGGTCTGGGCCAGAGGGTTTTCATGTTTTGGCCGTGCGTCCGCCCCCGGAATCTGGAAGAAGATGCCAGAGGGAGAAGGGGGGGGATGCAGGCCTTTCACGATCTAAAGGGGGAGCCCCCCGGGAAATTCGATTTAGGGAGTTAAAGAGAACCCCGCCCTGGCAGCAATTTGGGACCAATCATCTTGCGGCGGACGAAATGGCTAGGTACACCCCAAAGCCTGGTTGCCCCCTCTCCCCTGGCCATTCGTCTGAGGGGGGGAAGCCAAAGAGAAGTCGAGCCTCACCCGAATTTGGCACACAGGGTCGCCAAAAACTGGGCAAACTGGCTCCCCGGAGGGAACAATTTGTGAGGGAAAGCCCATGCAGAGGAACCCCAAATGGAGAAAGAATAGTTCCCCCAGGGGGAGGCAGACGGGGGCCTGGCAACGGGACAAAATGCGCCATTTGGAGAAGCGATCCGTGATCATAAGTAATAGTGGCCAGACAAAGGGGAAAACCCGTTATGAGTCCATGAAATGTCGGTCCTGGTTGGTTGGGATGGGTAGTGGCTGTAGTAGGCGCTGGCTTGTGGCGAGGCACTTGTTGGGGCACAGGGAAAAGACGAAAAAAGTCCTTGACATCCCTTTCAACTCTGGCCCCCAATAGAACCGGGAATCAGGTGGAACGTTTTCGGGCGCGGGATGACGGCCCCCAATGGAAATGCCCCCATTTTAAGATCGTCTGCGGAGAGCGGGGGAAAAGTCCTTTCGGGAGGAACCTTCCGGAGGGCAATGGAGCTGCGAGATAAGACTTTTGGGGGAATTTGTGTTCGGGAGTAGTGTCTTCCCCCCACCCAGCGGGGCATGTGAGAGAGCGTCGGCCTCACATTTTTCTGCGGGCGGAAGTGGATTGGAACAAAAAGGGGGGAAAAAGGAGCGACCACCTAGCCTGGCGGGGGTTAAGTCGTGAGCCGTCTGGGATTTTGGGAGGTTTTTGTGGTTGAGTAGATGGGAGGGGGGAACGGCACCTTCCAGCGATAACGCTTCCTCAAGGGCCCATTTTTTTATGGCCAGTAGCTCCCGGTCCCCAATTGTGTAATTTCCTCGGCCGAAGAGAACGTCTTGGAGAAGGAGCCACCTTTACAGTCTTCCCTTGGGGGCCCTTTTGCGTAAGAATGCTCCGGCTCCAACGAGGGCATCCATTTCCCGCGTGAAGGGTTTTGGGGGGTCCGGAAGCGAAAGGATGGACCCGTAAAGAAGGCGGACTTGAGCTTCGAAAAACGCCCCCGGGCTTCGAGGGCCAGCTGCATGGTTTTAGCTTGTTTCTTGGTAAGGGCCACTATCGGAGCCAAGCGTAAAAATGGGGGATGAATTGGCGGTAGTTTTTACAAAACCCCCAAAAAGGGCGCAGCCCCGACTGGGGTGGCCATAAACACGGCAGAATTTTCGCTGGGTCCACCCCTGGCCTTGGTCAGAAATGACGTAACCCCAGAAAGGGGGGGGCTAGTCGATGGAAAAGGGGCATTTCCCCTAGCTTGGATACAGAGGTTCCCCGGAGAGCTTAAACCCCTGCGAACATGGTTGGGTGGGTCTCAGGTCGGAGAGTCCCCCAAGATGTCATCAAGGTAAACCCCCATGCAGGTGAAAAGGGGTCTCGAAGATGTGTTCAAGAGCCCTGGAAGAGGCGGCGCATTAAAGAGCCCAAAGGGCATACCTATCAAAGTGCCCATCCCGGGGTTTTTTAAAAGCCGTCTTCCTTTCATGCCTTTGCGAATTCAGAAAAGTTGTAGGCCCCTCTCAGACCCAAATTGGGAAAATTTTTTGCGCCTGCAGACGGCAAAAAGTTCTTTGATAAAGGCTTCCCGGTTTTTTCCCGTGATTTGTTCGGGACCCCGTTGTTAGCAGGGCCGAAAGGGTACCGTCCTTCTTCTTTACGAAAAAAAAACCCGCCCCCGCGGGGACGGGGACTTTGGATGAACCCCTTCCGGGATTCTCCTGGATGTACTCGCATGGCTTGGGTCTCGGAACGATATTGGTAGCTCTGCCCGGGGGATGGTACCGGCCCAAAAAGTCGATGGGCAAGTAGGACGAGCCCGGAGGAAGACTGGGCTTGTCTCTGGAGGAACAATCGGCGTACCCCGTTTTTGGGCGGCAGCCCGGGCAGCGGTTATGAAGGGTCGGGGGAGAGGAAAGCCCGGGGAGGTGCCCCCAAACAAGCCCCCCCCGTTGGGACCCCAACGAGTCACCTCTCAGTGTCCCAAACCCGGGGGAGGACAGGGAACCCCAACCATGGGGTCTGGGGGACCCCTGATGGGAGCGAGGCAACATATAGAAGGGATTTTTCTTTTTCAGCGCCCCCAGTGGGGGGCAGTGGCTTTGGGGACAAATGGATCGTGTCGCTAAACAGCTCCCCGCTGACAGATGAGTGATGAGCGGTTTTTTTTTAAACGGTCACCCGGGAAACCGATACTGCTTCATGGACTGGTGGATGAAGTTTCCCGGCCCAGCCGAATCCAGAAAAAAGCCCCGGAACGAGGGGGACCAGTCCCCTGAAGACCTGCACTGGGATCAACAGACATGGGAGGGGAGTTTGCACCTGGAAAGCCCCTCCCCCGATCCTAGGGGGGAAGGTTTTTTTTCCGTGGGTTGGGGGCTTGGAAAATTCCTTGGTAATGCTCTGGGCTGCCACGTAGAGGCAAAGTTCCTTTGCCGACGTGGTCCCCAAATCTTTCTCAGAGGGAGCCCCATCAATCGCTGGGTCCTCGGTGGGTGTTTCGGCTGTGGCACAAGGCCCCTGGAACACCGGTGCCAGGGAGGAAAAAGGGAGGAAAAAAGGCGGGTTGGGTGATGCCGCTCACGCCGAAATTCTCCTCCCGTTTTAATGAGCGTACGGGCGTGCGGGTCGTAAACCCGGTCGGTCACTGGGGGAGGGAGGTCTCTACGGCCCAAACGTCCTTAACTTGGTTGAGAGCCCTTTTTTTAAGGTGGGCACGAGCGGCCTTTTTCCCTGAAAATTCGGAGGCCCGAGTGCGGAAATTTCCCCCGGTAGTCCCCACAGACAGTCCCCCTGGGTAGGTTTAGAAAGGTGTCTCAGGGAGGTTTCAAGGGTGGTTCCCCGAAGACATTGTGGAAACCAAAGGGAACGACTGAGATCCGCGTACTGGATCGTTTTTGTCCCCGGGGGTTTGCCCCGGGCCGGGCCCTTCCGGAGGGGGCTGACCCCGAAAGCCCTTTTGCACGTTTGGACAGGGGCTGATCGGCCCTCGTCCCCGTGCATAGAGCATTGGGTGATGATCCCTCTGCAGAGTTTCGGGTCTCCGTCGAACTTAGATGGGAGCGACAGCCGAAGCTTGGGGCCCCTCAGAGCCACAGGAGCCGTTGAGGCAGGAACAACTACTGGAGATGGCGGTGGCTGCTGCTGAGCGGTGATGAGCTGCTGCACCATGGAGGAGAGTTGCTCGAGCTGCTGAGCTTGCTGTGCGATCTGTTGAGATTGCTTGACCACGACGGTGGTGATGTTGGCAACGCTTGGCAAGGGCACCTTGGCGGGATCCGTGGCCGGATCCTACTGTAACGGTCTGGAGGTGGATCCTCTGGACCACCGCAGGCAATGGTGTAAGCCCACACCAGGGAGCGGAATCTAAGTAGGTCCCGGTATTCACCAGAGCTCGCCGCAAAGCGGGATGGACTTGCTGCGGCGGGAGTCTATCAGGTCGCTTCCACTGGCGGGGCTTGCCTGCGGTGGCGGCCAAGGGTAGGCATGGTACAGAAACGTCAGGCTGACTTGTAATCAGTGACAGGCAGGAGGTCAGGACAGGCGGCTCTGGTTCGTAAACGTAGACAGGCAGGAGGTCAGGGCTGGCGGCGAGGTTCGTGGTCGGTAAACGTAGGCTTGAGGTTCGGTACACGGATAGGCAAGACAAGGACTTTCAGGAATGCTTTCTCCAAGGGAATGACACCAAGGATCTGGCAAGGCTGTCAGGAAGGGGCCGGACTTAAATAGGAACAGTGCCCGGCAATGACCGATTACCGGCGCACTGTCCCTTTAAATTTCACACTGGCGGCGCCGCGCATGCCGGGGACCAGAGGCAGACAGAGCAGGATCGTGGCCGGGTAAGTGAGTACCGGCGGGAGCAGGGGGGTCAGCGGACCCCGAACTCGACGTGCGGGACGGGGCGCCGCTGGGCATCGGGACACGGACGCGCCCGCAATCGGGAACGGGGGTCGCAGAGGCGTCCGTGACACATACTCCAGCATCTGAAAGTGCTGCCTGTACCCCAAGTCTGTCTCCCTCTTTGCAGAGAATTCAAGGCTCTGGATCAGAAAAACCGAGTTCTGACTGTTATTTGGGTAGATTATGAAATGTGATTAAAAAGTGCAGTTGCACTTTTAGGGCGACATGTATGAATGGGGCTGCACCATTTTTTTGCCAAACTGTCATAGCCCTGTTCTATAGTTGTATGAAGTCTTGTGCGCCAAAACTTGGAGCAATCTACTCCAGATACAACTGTTGTACAAATCCATACCAGTTTTAAAGTGACATGGCTGAGACTACTTTTGGCGTAGAACAGGACACATTTATAAAGTGCTGTGAGACCCTTTCATAGGTACTGTCCGATGGTACACTATTAAAAACAGATATAGAACTGATGAGTCGGCACCAGGTTCAAACATATCCCATTACAGTTCATTTACATATGTTACATTTGACAATGAAATCCGTATAAATTCAGCAACAATCCATTTCCCAAGCATGTGAATTCCTCCTAGCCATTCTCCCACTTAGGAACATTTCTGTAAGTAAAATGAATGGCACTACTGTATACCTAGAAGCAAACTGTAATAAACTGAAGGGAAAAAAACGGAGCAGAAAACACATCTTCAGTAATAACTAATATTAGCTGGCCATTTTTGAATCAGAACCATTATATTCCCTCGCAGACCTTCATTGATCATTCTCTTACCATTGAAAGTCTTTTACACAATAATTCTATACACATCTGACAAGTGGTAGAAATGTCATGAATTTTAAACCTACCCACTTCTTTTCTTTTAGGTTTCTGTAGTTTGAAGCTGAATTTTTGGGTAAAAAGCAGAGTAAACCCTAACATAATGCCTAGCAGAAACAGGGAGAGTCCTGTCTACCCCATCCAAATATATAATTTATAGCTTTCCCTGTATTAGTGTGTGGGTAGGAAAAAGCAGGACTCTTAGGGCCACATGTATAAAAACTGTCCAGGTCTAAAACTCTCTTTGTTGCCCATAGCAACCACTCAGAGCGCCCCTTTAATTTCATATTGTGCTTCATACAGCTGCGGGAGGGTGCATAGGGGAGTATCCATAGAGCAAACACAATGATCAAGGTGGTCACACAGATTGTCAACTTTGTTCAAATCTAGGGAATTAGGATGGATTTATAAACAAAGTTTAGAGTGCCTTCCACATGGATGAGAGAAACCAGAGAATGCCAAAAAACAGTTCCAACACCATGACGCCACCACTACCAGCTTTTTTTCCTCCAGCAATGGTTGCAGGGTGTTTGTTCTTTGATGTTTCTCATCTGACACACCAACATCTATCCATATGATGAAGCAGAAAATGTGACTCGTTGGAGAAAGCAACCTTTTGACAATCGTGGGGGTCCAATTCCAATGACAATTGAAGCCTTTTCTGCTGATGTCACTCCATTAGCAGAAGTTCAGTGATACTCGTTTGCTGTGGAGCAGTAGGATTTGCTGAATTGTTGCTTAAAGGGAACCTGTCACATAGGTAATCCCCCCTTGCTGAGGGCAGCACAATCTAGTGTCAGACCTGCTGTTCCCAGCCCTGTGCCCCTTATTCTGTAAGATGCTGTAGTTTTAGAGCATTTACCCCTCAAATCTTATTCATGAGCAGGTGTTAGCCCCACCCACCAAATGCTAGCCCCGCCCACTGACAGTTATTCACATGTTTCTATCTATTCAAAGTTATAGGTTTATCACTTGAGGTGGGTGGGGCTAGCCTCAGGTGGGCGGGGTATGAAAAAAACTGACTCTTTGAATGACTCTTCTGGCTGAAAACTGCAGATTTGAGCATTACATACAAGAAAACTACAGCATCTAACAGAAAAAGGGATACAGTGCTGGAAACAGCAGGTCTGTCACTAGCTTGTTCTGCCCTCAGCAAGGGGGCATCATCTATGTGACAGGTTCTCTTTAAGGGTATGTTCACACTGCGTATTTGCGGGGCATAATTTGGCACGTAATTGCGCTTCAATGCGCCCAAACTATGCCCACAAATACAGTAATTCATAGCTTTCAATGAGAGCTATGATTACCTGCCATCTTCCCCGCCTTCCATTGACATGTCACTTCTTCCCTGAAAGTCAATCAGAAACGGCTGGCCAGCGCATACTTCTAAAACACCCGGCGTATTGTGGCGCATGCAGTACCCGCCGCAACACGCCATTTGAATATACCCTTAGACAAACGTCTGGTAGCCTTCTTGTTCATTTTAATGGTGGGTTGCTTCACTGTAGAGCGTCAGTCCACCTAAGTGCACCTTCATAACAGCAACAAGGAATATACAACCTATTACACAAACTATATTTCCACCAAGACGGCTCATCACACATGACTTCACGAGCTACACACTGCTGAAGTTGAAAGAAGTGATCATAATAATGCGAGACTGCAACTGACACTGTGACATGCATATATGTTATATGTTTGGATGGGGTTAAAGCAGGGATGGGCAATCAAATTTCCCATGGGGTCTCATGAGAAATTGGGATGGTTTTAGAGGGCCAGACTAATAAAAAAAAAAAACAATATCATAGGGTGAATGGGGAAAAATTCATTTTTGGGGTTTATATTTGTGGAAACTTCCTCTGTAACCACAGTAAGGCAGGTATATATAGCTCCCCTCAATAAGGCAGGTCTATAGATATGTCCCCTCAGTCAGGCAGGTATATACAACTCCCCTCAGTAAGGCAGGTATATACAGCTCATACAGCTCCCCTCAGTAGGGCAGGTATATACAGCTCCCCTCAGTAAGGCAGGTATACAGATATATGTCCCCTCAGTAAAGCAGGTATATACAGCTCATACAGCTCCCTTCAGTAAGGCAAGTATATACAGCTCCCCTCAGTAAAGCAGGTATATACAGCTCATACAGCTCCCTTCAGTAAGGCAAGTATATACAGCTCCCCTCAGTAAGGCAGGTATATACAGCTCATACAGCTCCCCTCAGTAAGACAGGTATACTGTATGTAGCTCCCCTCAGTAAGGCTGGTATATATAGCTTCTCCTCCCCCCAGAAAGGGCAGGTTTACTAGATGTATGTCCCCTCAGTAAGGCTGGTATATATAGCTTCCCTCAGTAAGGCAGGTATATAGATATATGTCCCCTCATTAAGGCAGATATATGTCCCCTCAGTAATGCAGGTATATACAGTTTCCCTCAGTAAGGCAGGTATATAGATATGTCCCTTCAGTAAGGCATGTATATACAACTACCTCAGAAAGGCAGTTGAGTATATCCCATGCATATTACGATGAGTCCCCTCATTTAGGCAGGTATGACAGCTCCCCTCAGTAAGGCAGGTTATATAGTAGAAAACAGTTAAAAATGTCCCCTCGTAAAGCAGTTATATATAGCTCCCGCATACCGCTCTTAAAAAATAACAAGATAATATTTCTTCCCGCTTCCCTTTCTGTCACAGGCGGTATATACCCCAAGCTCGCAGCTCCTCAGTGCACAGGAAAAATTACTGTGTGTAGGCTCCCCCAGTATGGCGGCGTATATATTAGCTGTCCCAGTAAGGCAGAGATGTTAATTATTGCCCCTGTAAGGTAGGTAAAGTTATATGTCCCTATTAAGGCGTATATGTCCCTCAGTAATGCGGTTTTTTACATTTCCCTCATAAGGCGGGAAATAGAATGTCCCTTCATAAGGATGTAATCGTGAGTCTACCAGAAGGGCAGGTTATGATTATGTCTACCAGTAACAGGTATATAATGTTGGTCCCTCAGTAAGGCATACATAGATTGTCCCCCAGAAGGCGGTAATATATCCCTCAGTAGGCGGGTAAAGATACACCCCCCCTGGGGGTAATAAGTCCCTCAGGCGGGAAACCCCGCCAATAAAAATAACAACCTATTACCTTTCCCCTTCCCCGGCCCGGCGTCCCCTCTTTGTCACCATGGCGTTGTAAGTCTACCCAACCAACGCTGGGCAGCCCCCGGGCTGCACAGAATAATTAGCGGGTGGCCGAAATTTCGGGGAAAGCCCCGGGGGCCCGGCGGCTGATGAGGTTTAAAGCTGTGCGGCCGAGGGGAGGCAGCGGCGAGATGAGTTAACTTCATTGTGTTGCTGCCCAATTCTAATACCGGGCATATTAATAGTAGCACTGAAGGCCTGCTGCAACCTCTCAGAGCTACACGGCAGCGGCAGGCCTTCAGCACTACTATTAGTATGGTCTGGGCATTGTACAGGCCGCGGGCCACATCCAACTAGCAATGCCCAGGTCTGGGTTAAAGGAAATCTATCATTATGAAAATGCTGTTAAATCTCCCAGTGTCATGTCAAAGAGGAGCTGAGCTGATTGCTAAATATACTTCTGTATAAAATCAGTAGTCACTCTCAGCTTAGGAGTCCACTGGGTGGTGTCACTCAATGATTGACAGCCTTCCTGTATAAGCTGTCTGCATTAGCTGTCAGTCACCTTTTAGGATCTCCAAATGAATGCTGAAGCACAGAATAAGCAGGGATTGAACTGAATAAAATACAAGGATAATAAATCTTTTCTCTCAAAACTCTGTTCAGCTCATTTTACTCTATGATGCTGGTAGATGAGACTGCTTGTTCTATGTGACATGTTCCCATTAAGGAACAGACTCATCCATATCAAACACCTATATCCTTAATTAAAAAAAAAGAAATGTTTGTTCAGTCACTCAATAAGCCGGCTATCCAGAATGAAACTAAACCTCACTATATACCGAACCACGTCGACTATACTGATGCAGAGCACCGGAGTATATAAGGGCTTAATTCAATGCACCACCTGGAGGTCACAGTCCATATCATAGTCCATGAGCATGCAGTCAAAGCAGGTGTGGGCAAAATGCGGCTAAATCTCTGTGCCACACTGATACAGCAGGGCAATCTTCTGAAGACTACTATATGGATCTGTTCTGTGTATGAAATGGTTACCTGTATGATCAGCACTGTAAGTGGGGAAAGCTGTTTGTTGCTTGGGGTCCTTTGATTTTTAGTGAAGCTATTCGTTTTGTTCTTTGTATAAAATCCATGTAGGATGTTCTCTGCATTCCAGCATTAGAGGCTGACAACACATATCAGCCATTGTCTGAGTAAATAGCAGAGGCTTTTGTATCAAAATCAATGCTCCTAATGCTGAATGATATTGAAAGCAACATAGAGATGGGGTCATCTGTGTAAGGTGGAAAGAAAACAACAAAACCAACACCAACCTCACATTTTATACAGTGAAATCTATCTTTAGCAATTACAGCTACTATCTACTCCAGTAGGCTTTTTGTGACTGCTCTGACATGTAGATGCTTAATGTGAATACTATCGTGTTGCTTTTAGGGCTAGAATCCAGTGCTGATTTGTACATTATATGGTGGTTGAGGTTCTGAACCCTCTTCATAGACATAGATGTAAAACATGCTGCCTACCTCAGCCACCATTAGGGGGAGCTAACAACACATTGTCCTATTATTGACTTTAAGGCTATGTTCACACGGCTTAAAATTGGACGTATTTCAGTCCGTAATTACTCGCCGGAGTGCGCAAATTACGGCTGGAATACGTCCCAGTCATTACGATAATCCACAGTCATAGAGAACTATGGATTACGCCTCCTCTCCCTGCTCGGCGAATCCGCCGAGTGGGGAGATAAGTGACATGTGAATTACCAGCGGCATATACGCGCGGTAATACAAGTCTATGGGCCGGCGAGGTGCCGGCCCCCGGCCACACGGCGTAATTGTGGGGCGTAATTACGCCCTGCAAATAAGCCATGTGAACCTAGCCAAAAGGGGTGCAAATGCAAGACAGGAAGTATTCTTACATACATACAGCGCTCTTGTTCTATCGCCGTGGCCGTCCTGGCAGTAGCTGTAAACATTAATTTTGAGTCGTCGGAACACCCCTTTAAAGGGGAACAGTGGCTGTTTCTGACATGTCTGTTTTAATTAATACGTGTGATCTCTGTTAATAGCTATGGAGTATCCGTGTTGTGCTGTTCCTCTGTTATTCCTTCTAGACATTTTTACTGAATCGGTCAGTTGGATAGTACCATTTCATTTCTAAAGGGGTCTGTCCCTGCACATATTGACTTTTAGGGCGCTTTCACACGCAGCTTCGTTTTTGGTAAATTTTTTATGCATTTTTTGGATGTGTTTTATGTGCAGAAAGGCACAGCAATTAATGCTGTACATTTCTACACAATAAAGCATCAAAAAGGACCAAAAAAAGCACTGCGTGAAAGAACTCTTAAAGGGTTTTTGCCAGGACGTGCCTTATCTGCTAAGAAGCAAATGTAAACAAGCCAGCTGAGCTAAGAGAGAGAGAGACACAGCCAGAGCACAGAGCCATGCATAAGGGATCGTGTGAAATGTTCACTCAAATAATTGAACTACAACTAGTGGATTCTGTATACAAAAGACAACAGCTTTTCCACAGCAGCTTGAAAGCTTCTTCATGTTCTCTGTCATCAGATAAAGCAGGGATCTACTCAGATAATCACACTACAACTAGTGGATTCTGTATACAAAAGACAACATATTTCTACCCAGTACCTTGAAAGCTTCTTCAGCTCCCTTTCATCAGATAAGAAGTGTTCTCTGCGCAAGCCCGGCCAGCAGCTCTTGTCAGGTCGTATCTAATAGAAGCTTTTAAGTAACTAAGGGCAGGTAAGGCAGCCTGTAGCTCTCTCAGGCTGCAATTTTTGAAATCACATATATTTAGAAAAGTGATTAAATACCCATTTTGGAGGATCCCACATCAACAATACATCATGGCAAAACCCCTTTAAGCTTCGATTGGTCGATGCCACCCCTCCCCCCCCAAATTAGTAACACCCATCTGACGTATTGATGATGAATTTCTAGGAGGAATAACGAAAACTGCACAACACGGAAATTTAAGGAAAGATGCTCCAGAATCATTATTTAATGGAAAATACTAGTATTGATTAAAACAGGCATGACAGGTTCTCTTTAATGACTAACAGTATACTGAAAGCCCTTGAGCTCCCTCAAGTGGTGGCTGAAGATATTAAGCAGTTTATTTCAATACTAGAGACTTGGAGTTTTGTAGGAAATCAGAACTACAATGGTAATAAAGAGATATTCAGAAGTTAATCAGCACAGGATTTTGAACCCTTTTATGTAAAAAAAAAAAAATCCTTCAATCCCCAGAATAGTGTTCATTGTCCATGGAACACATTTCTATTAATTATTAAAGAATGTAACTTTTAAGGTCATATTAATACCAATTATGAAATCTTGTATGGGACCAGATTGTTTTATTTCAACGGTCTAATAAATATATACACACACATTTGTAACTGAAATACTGGCATTGTGCGGTGGATGACTACTTAACATGCTAAAACATTTATATACGTGGGCTAATAGAGGGGGGACTAGACACCTAATTGTTTATACTGTGGCCCAAACTCAGTAGCTGGGGTTCTTTAAGGAGAACAACGCTGTGCCACCCACTCAGGTACCAGGTGAGGGGAGAAGGAAGTCTTCATGCAAACTCACACCATTGTGTTTGTGTATATACATATACACACACACACATATATATATATATATATATATGCAGCTTTCTCACTCAAAGATTAGCTTTCAACATGTAGGGAACAGTATAAATGAAGACGTTTTTCAAGAAGATGTTTAGATTGCTTTGTTTATTTTTCTTTGTTGAGGAGATAAGATAGACATTATCAGCTGTGGGTGCACTCAGGTTTCTCTAGGTTACTGGCCTGCTCTCCCCTGCTGTTTGTCTTATCTGATGTACAGTTTTGGGCACTAATTCACAGGAAAGACATTGTAGAGCTTGAACAGGTACAAAGGTGGGCAACAAGAATAATAAAAGGACTGGGTGGACTGCAATACTCAGAAAGATTATTTAGTTTAGAGAAAAGGTGGCTTCAGGGGGACTTAATAAATATATATAAATATAATAAAAGTCAATGTAGAGATCTCTCCCAAGATCTATTTATACCCAGGACTGTATCGAGAACAAGGGGGCATCTTCTACATTTTGAGGGAAAAAAAAGTTTCTACATAAACATAGAAAGGAATCTTTACTGTAAGAGCAGTGAGACATTGGAAGTTTATTCTGATTGACAGATTGAAGATTAGAAGGAATTTATCCATAAAATAAGGACAAATGGCAACTACCTCATGGGGGTTTTTGCCTTCCTATGGATCAAAAGTTTAGCACAATACGCTGAACTTGATGGACGTCTGTCTTTTTTTGGCCTAACAAACTATTTAACTATGATAATAGGGATAACATCATCACACAGTTCACCACACAGATCTGCTGACTGCTTGAGAGCTTGAGTCTTATCTGGTCTAACAAACAAAGGAGACTAATTACTTTTGTTTACTTTAGCTCTGACGCTTCTCTGGACTTTAGATAAAACATCTCCTGCTCTCATGTCAGATTTATTAGCAGACCTTTGGATACAGAGCTGATATTCTACTCACTGCCATAGAACCACGCACAGCCTGACCAGGAAGAAACAGGATGCATGAATGAAAGCTGCTTCTGGCTCTGTGAAACAGGGTGGGGAGACAAACCCTATAAGCACAAACTGTTGCAACAAGCAAAAAATGCTGTTGTGAAAAAAAGTAAAAAATGTCCTAATGTTTCATAGTTTGCAGTGTCATTCACTGCATAAAGAATTCGATGCCTTTCAGCAGCAGAATGAGATCTATGAATTTACTATTGTGATGCAATCTTTACAGTACAATGGTATCAAAAAGGGTTAAAATACAATTTGTGTGGGAATACTATAATTCATTACAAAAAATACTTAAACAACCTTCTTATCTATCCCCATTTCCGCTGAATGGTGCTATCCCGTAGACCACAGAAAACATATTGTATGTTCTAGTGGACATTTGTGTCTTGAAGTGGCAAATGTTGTCAAATATCAGACTTCTGGGGGCTGGATTACTTACGTGTGCTGCATAGATATGTTTCGCAGTTACTTCCAGGTACCTGGCCTCTTAAGATATAAAACATTGTGTGATTCATTAAATATTACTCATGGTCTGAACAATGACTTAGAGTAATGACAAGGAAGATGATGACTGATGATGAATGAATCAGCTAATGAGCATCACTAAACATGGACACTACCTGTGAACAGTTATACACTACACGGTTACTTCAGCTGATCACTATTCAATAGACTTGCTCATTCTCCAGCAACTGTATCAGACATGTTATGATGAACCTTTTAGCAGAATACTTTTAGAGCAAGAAATCTAAGGACAATCCCCTATCCAACATTGCCATCTGCTGATAGGATGGAAAATTGCACCAAACAGGAAAGGTTTTTAGACTGATCTAATACTGCGTGTTCTTCTCAGCTCAAGGATTTTTGTATATTATGGAGATGATTATAATCAGAATATTACCTGAACCCAAAATACCCAGCTTGCCCTATTAACACTTTGCCAAGGTAACCTGGTCTTCATCCACTGGACGACATAATGGCTTTGACTTTTTTGCACTGATTTGCTTGAAGCAGCTTTTATGCATGGATTAGGCAAAAGGGGAAATATAAATTATATAGTGCACAGAACATGAGAGTCCACTTTGTCAGAGGGATTTGTAAATAATAAAAAAATATGTATTGATACTAGTGAACAGGTAAGGAGTGTTGTTCTACAGCCGTTTTATAGAGTATTTCTATATCCAGACAGAATTGGATTCTGCTATTTGTTAAGTGAGGCACGGCAATGAGGAAAAGACTGCAATGTGTGAAAAGAACAATCTTAGTTTCCCAATGGCTTGAAATTTAGGGCAGATAATCAACAGGGTTGTACCCCTTTTTTACATATAGTAAACTGATTGGTCCCAACTATGACCCCTTTCAAGTATACTCATTAGTCATAGCAGTGAGCCAGAGGCAGCCTGATGGACCATGAACATAGACTACAACAATTGGGCACCTGTTGATTAACCCCTTAACGACCCTGGATGTATGAGTACGTCCCAGGGTCGCTAAGGGGCTTTGCGGTGGGATCACTCCGTAACCCCACCACACAGCCACCGGATGTTAGCGGCTGATCGCAGCTAACACCTGGCGGGTATAGCACTGGCCGCCCACGCTGTTTAACCCCTTAGACGACGCGGCACCTAAATGAATGAAAAACGGTGCCACGCACCGTTCTTCACGGCGATCAGACTCCCCGCAGTTACGCCTCGACATGGCAGCAGGAAGCCTTGTGAAGGCTTCCATCACTGCCATGTTCTCATTTGCCCCACTTCAGGCAGGAAGTGGGGAAATCGCCATCTTGGTACAGCCTAATGCATTGTCTATGCAATGAATTAGGCTGTATTAACAATCGCGCCCCCTAGTGGTGAAGCACCCTAGGGGGACTCAATGTTAAAGTAAAAATAAATAAATAAATAAATAAATAAATAAAGTACAAAAAAAAGTATTAAAAGTTCAAATCACCCTCCTTTCCCGATTTTACAAATAAAAACAATAAAATAATAAAAAGGTTACACATATTTGGTATCGCCGCGTCGAAAAAGTCCGATCTATAAAAATTGATATTCCTTTATCCCATGCGCTGAACGCCGTAGAAGAAAAAAATTTCAAACGCCAAAATTGCGTTTTTTGGTCATTTCAAGTCGCATAAAAATTGCAATAAAAGTAAACAAAAAATTTGCATGCATTCCAAACTGCTAGCAATAAAAAGTATGCTTCAGCCCATAAAAAATGGCGCCTCACTGACATCCGTAGGTGTTAGTAAAAAAAATATATTGACGCACAAAATGGTGTCGCGGCGCAAATTTCAAAAATCGAAAATGTTTTGAATTTTTTTACGGTACCAAAACATTACGGAAACCCTACATGTTTGGTATTGGCAGATTTGTATAAACTGGTATAATACAGATAACACACTATTTTTACTGAAGACTGAATGCCGTAAAAGCAAAAGACCTGCAAACATGGCGAAAGTAAGTTTTTTTCACAATTTGTCTCACTTGGAATTTTTTTCCCAGTATATTCTATAGTACAGTGAATAACACCAATAGAAAGTACATCTTGTCCCGCAAAATAAAAGCCCTCATGTGTCTATGTAGGTGGAAAAATAAAAAAGTTATGGCTCTGGAAAGGCGAGGAGGGAAAAACGAACGTGTCAACAAATAAAATCGCAAGGTCCTTAAGGGGTTAAAAAGGGGTGACATGTAAAACTTAATATTCCCTATAGAAGCATGTACATGGAAATTAAACATTTAAAGGGCTTATTTTAGAAATCCCATTCATATGTCCTATTAGATAATTCTGGGTTAATAGGGAGGAGTCCTCTGTTCATGTCTTTCATCTCTCAAAATGGAGGTTACAAAGAGTGTCTCTTGCTCTTGAGGACCTGACGTATAGACAATCCATTGATCTGCTTGTGCACTGTGTAATGCTCAATTCCGCCTGTGGTGGTGCCACAGGGAGAATGAACACTTGCTGCTGGGTTTCCTTACTGATTGCAGCTAACTTTTTTCTTCTTGATCAGCTTATTGTTATGGGACCCTTCTGATAAGCAGGAATTGTCCAAAGTAGAGAATCCCTTTAAGCTGTAGTTCCCAGTAATGACCATTTATAAGCAGTCTCATGGAAACCCATCATGTTCAGCTAGTAGTAAAGGTTTTTCAGAAATGGGCAATACCTGTAGAGGGGTTGTCCAGTTTTTATATAATTATTAAATTGGGAAAGATGGGGGAAAAAGAGAAGAAAAGTCAATACTTACCTCCTAGTTTCCTACTGCTGTAGCTCCGGAGCTTCCAAAGGATTCACTTCTCTTTATTTCCAGGTTCTTCTCCTAACACAGAGGTGAGTGCTTGTGAGCCTCTTCTGTGTGTCAGCACAGGAAGTCAAGAGGAGCGGATCCCAGGAGACCTCAAAGCAGCAGCAGCAGAAAACTTGGAGGTGAATATTACTTTTTTTTTGTTATTTTTCCCCAACCAAGCCCGATTTAATGGTAATATGAACAAATCGGACAATCTTTCTAAATATGGTCACATAAACAGATGTAGTGAAGCCAGCTCTGTCCAAGTGTGCACTATGCCCGGAAGTCTGCCCAAGTTGGCAGCACAGAAAATGCAAGTAGTAGAAAGGTTTGGAAATCCAGCACGACCCCGTAGTGTGTAGTATAAAAACATGCACAAATTTTTTGAAGCATCAACAATTAAAAATTTTTTTGCTTTTAGTTGTTGATACTTGAAATTTGTGTTTGTCCATTGCCGTGTAAACGGGCCCTTACAGTGGAGGAGGGAATGCATCTGCATCGTTAGTGGTCTGGACAAGTTCCCCGGGTTACTCCCTCTGGTGTATGGTGGGGGTAATAGTGCGGCCGAGCCAGGACCTACCCAAAATGATAATGGTTGGAGCAATTGCGCAGACATACACAGAGGTGATGTAGTTGGTAAAATAATGCCCGTCTTTACTGAAGATAATTAACTTCTAAGCAGCAAGATAACAGGATTCCAGTTCTCAGAAACAATTCTCCCAATCTACAGGAAAGTGTTCAGCAGGGTTATGAGGGGTCAGGAGCTTCTTACCGCAGCAGCAATATGGCGTACCTGTTAAGGGTTTTTGTCTGTATCCCCTTTATAGCAGACTTGAAGTGTCCCATTGTATGGGGGCAGCCTAATCCTCCTTCTCCTATTGCAGGTTGTGGTAGAGCCTTTGGGATCTGTGGTACTCCATACTAAACTCTCTCTAGTATTGTTGTTGACCTTGTAATGGTCAGACAAGCTGGCAGCTTTCTTCTTTCTAAGCTACCCTCAAACAGCAGAGCTTCATGATGCGCAGGAAGCAGGAGGCAGCTGAAGGGTTAACAGTGCAAAACATCAACTTAGTCCTTTTTATTTACTGGCAAGTTGACATACATGGTATCTCTCAGTTTTCATCAGGTTACAATCCTTCCTCCACCAGTGTTGCAGTTGGCAGCTATTAGAGTTCCCTCTTATGTGAGCAATACACTACGTGGAAATCCCTAAAGAAGCATTTATGCTATCTATCATACATGAAAAAACTTTGAGACTCTCGGTTCACATATTTTGATCAAAAGATGTTTAAGCTGCCCACGACTTTCAACGTGATCTCAAAATCGGGCAGTCCTATGCTATCTTTACCTCTCAATCGAGCCAATCAGGCCTCTCACTGGTCAACCGACCTCCATTATTCAGAGAGAAAACATAAAAAACACCCCAACCTGCAAGCTGCCCTTCTTATGACAGCCTGTGAGAGTGGGCGGGGACAGAAACCAAAAATGGAGCACCCCTTCCTTCCCATATAGGTTAAAATCAATGTACACCAAGTATAACGTATGTTTCTGCACACAAAAACATTTCTGAAAAAACATATGCACACCTGGGCGCCACTGGCAGGGCTGCGGCACACATGTAATTATACATGTACACACACAGACAGCCGCCAGCGGCACACTACTGCTAAAAGGGCAATACACTACGTGAACCGAGAGTCTCAAAGTTTTTTCATGTATGATAGATAGCATAAATGTTTCTTTAGGGATTTCCTGCCCTTTTTGCAGTAGTGTGCCACTGGCGGCGGTCTGTGTGTGTACATGTATAATTAGATGTGTGCCGCAGCCCTGCCAGTGGCACCCAGGATTTGCATACGTTTTTTCAGAAATGTTTTGTGTGCAGAAAAAATATAGTTATACTTGGTGTACATTGATTTTAACCTATATGGGAAGGAAGGGGTGCTTCCATTTTGGGTTTCTGTCCCCGCCCACTCTCACAGGCTGTCATAAGAAGGGAAGCTTGCAAGTTGGGTGTTTTTTATTTTTTCTCTCTGAATAATGGAGGTCGGTTGACCCAGTGAGAGGCCTGATTGGCTCGTTGGAGGGTAAAGATAGCATAGGACTGCCCGATTTTGAGATCACGTTGAAAGTCGTGGGCAGCTTAAACATCTTTTGATCAAAATATGTGAACCGAGAGTCTCAAAGTTTTCTCTTATGTGAGGGCACTCTTATGGTGAAGTACGTATGCAGTAGAAATTTATAAAATCAGTGTGAACTACAGTAGGTACTCACCTATAGTGCTAAGAGGCACAACACTCCTATGTGTTTAATTGGACTTCAGTAGTGCCTGTCTGAAGCGAGATCCGCGTTGAGTAATACATATGGTGTATAAGGTTTACATTCTTTTATGAGTTTATTTATAGAAATAAAACCTTTTTTATAGCACCTACATGAAACCTCACTGAGAAAGTTTTTAAGTAAGCGCAGGGATCTGTTTTTTCTTCATCTGCTCTTTATGTGGATGTGGCTTGGACTGCAAGGAGCACTCTAACCCCAGGAGAGCCGACATCCTTGCAACTACCAGATAGACTGCAAGGGGAAAGCAGAGCGACCCCAGGAGTATTAGATGTAGATGGTCCAGGCCAGAGGCAACATTCTGGACACCATCTGTTTGATAGGCTAGCGGGGGACTTCCTATGCGCTACCTCTCAGGTACATACTTCCCAGTCTTTCTGTTCCAAGGGAGACTCCTTCTGACAGACCAGGCAGCAACTCCTTCCATAAAAGTCTATAGTACCCTGTAGAGATCCTCGGGGTGTTGAGCCACCGAGAGTGGAGGCAGGTGAAAGAGCTCTGCACCATCCTTGCCAGTTTTGAAGAAGCCACCAAAATGGTCAGTGCGGACAATGCCCTTGTCAGCATGAGCATTGTGGTGATCTTAGTTAGGGAACGATCGTTGGACACTCTGAAACAACAGGTCCCGCCAGCAACGGAGGAGGAGACGGACACAGATGCGGACACGGAGCCTTTCTCTCCGTCAAATCCACAAGGCCCGACAGTTTCACAATTTCATCGGTCTTCATTAGGCAGTGGTTCGGGGTCCAGAGCTAGTGCAAGGTAGCGCATCAGCTCTCAGGGTACATCATCTCAGGCAAGTCAGGGCTGCGTTGAAGCTGTGCCGGAGGCAGCGGAGGAGGAGGTCTTCCTAGACACCGACGTTACCGACGTCCCTGCCTTGGAAAGAGGTTGGCGCGAATTTGAGGCGGAGGAGGAAGATGAGGAAGATCAGTTTGCTAGTGCCCCTCGACCCAGAGGCTTGGGAAATCAAGGCTCCATCTCTCACATGAGTGCTTGGATGCTCCATTTCCTCCAACATGATCCTCGCATTAAGGCCATCAAAATGAACAACAGTTACTGGGTGGCCACCCTCCTGGATCCCCGGTACAAAACAAAACTCAGCACTTTCCTTCCACCCACCCAAATAGAGAGTAAAATGCAGGAAATGGAGACCTTGCTGATTGATCAACTGGAGACATCTGTTGCATCTGCTTCACGTTCCCCAAATGTCACGGTGGAACAACATCAGCGACGTGACAGCAGTAGAGTGCCAAGTAGGCGTAGCGGCAGCCGGCAAGGTGGCAGAAGCCTAATGGGTGACCTCTGGCAATCTTTGTTTACCACCTCACCAACGCATGCAATGCAGGGCACACATCCAACACACAGACCAGCTTAAGATCATGGTGCATGACTATCTGCGTCTCAACACCGATGTTTTTGTATGTGTTCCGGACCCAATAGACTTCTGGGTATCCAAAATGGACGAATGGCCCGAGCTGGCTCGTCACGCCATAGAGGTGTTGTCCTGCCCAGCAGCCAGCGTCATATCTGAGCGGACCTTCAGCACAGCTGGAGGAGTCATTACAGACAAACGCATCCGGCTTTCCACAGATAATGTGGATCGTTTGACTTTCATCAAGATAAATCAGGCATGGATCTCTGATGATGTTGTGGCCCCAATTGCCGAGGTCACCGATTAGTTGCCGGTCTACTTCACATTCCTCTTCAAACAGAAATGGTCCTCTTGAAAACTTTTTTTTAAATGATCATTTCTTACTGCAATTTTTATTCTCTTTTCCCAACAGTTCATTTTGCTGGTTTTGCTGTGAGGAGACTGTAAAAGACACCAAGGTTTCATGACAACACCGAAATCCAATTAATCACGTTATCATTAGAAGTTTTCGCATTTTCATTGGTTTTGAGGTCATGTTGCTGTGAGATACAGCTATAATTATGGTCCTTTGGAATAGAAATGTGGCTTTTAAGTGGCATTTCTCCCTCACAATTTTTAATAGTGGCTGAGAAGTCATATTTATAATTTTTTGGGGTCATGTAGCTGTGATATACAGCAATAATCATGGTCCTTTGGAACAGAAATGTGGCTTTTAAGTGGCATTTCTCCCTCACAATTTTTAACAGTGGCTGAGAAGTCATTTTTATTTTTTTTTGGGTCATGCTGCTTTGAAATGCAGCAATACTACAGGTCCTATTATAAAAAAATTGTAACGGAGTAGTGGATCCACTGGGCCAACGCAAGCGATGATAGCTAAGCCACGCCAGGGAACGGAGTCTAAGTAGCCCCCGGTTTTCACCAGAGCCCGCCGCAAAGCGGGATGGACTTGCTGCGGCGTGAGGCTACCAGATCGTTACCCCTGACGGACTT